>JAURVB010001444.1:0-140080 GCA_033002965.1 Piper betle | reverse complement strand
ATATATTTTCATTGAGAAAAAGTTATTAAGTAATTTCATAAAAATACTTTTAAGATTGATCAATCAAAATCTATATAAAAAAATCCGAATATTTCTATATGTGACACCCAAATTCCAAGTCTCAACCCACTCTCCTATCCAAATTCCGACCTCGTATCCAAATATAATTTTTTCCCCTTAAAAAGAAATGATATGTTTTCCGTCTGAGATTTACTTCCTGCAGAGCTGGAACTGGAAGTCATGTACTTCTCCCGCTCCAGCAACTTGGCCACCGCCGCCAAATCAATCCAAATCCACACCAATGCGGTCCCAACCTCCACTCCAAAACACGTACTGGGTTCTTAGGCATGGCAAGAGCATTCCCAACGAGAATGGTCTCATCATCTTCTCCTTAGCACCCAACTCTTTATTTCCTTTATTTTCTTTGGTTGTCTATTTACGTGTTTCTCAATTTGGATGTAGTTTTTTTTTTATGTGTAGCATGTTTGCCGTGTAAATTTGTAACGTGAAGGGGTGAAATTGTTCAATTCATTGCTTCTTGCAAATTGGGAAGATGAAGTTTTTTATGTCGTCGTATTACTGTATGTTTAATGGAATGGAATTTCCGCTGCGTTGTCCACGGAGTAGCCACTATGAATCAGGAATATTTTTGTAAAACACTGCGTTTTTGTTGATCTTTAGTTTCTAAATCAGTTTGATTGTTTTTGTTCGCCGTATTGATTGATTAACCGACGCAAAGTGGCACAAGCTGACACGTATGATTGAACTAATTTGTCGCCGTAGAATGTATGAATCAGTGCCTAATGGCATGTAGGCTGAAGAATCAAGTGCTGCTAGAGAACCATGTTTTTTGGTAGATTCTAATGGGCAATGTTTTCGAGTTCTAACTATGCAAAGTATTTCTGCATTTCTGTTCCTGTATAAACGCACGCTTAGTAATTGTTGCCATCCAGATCATTTTGGAGATCAGTTATTCCTAATGTCTAGACTAACTAAAAGTTTTCAACACCAACTTCACAGAAAAACGGCTTACTCAAGGGATATGGGCTGGCTACTGAAGGCTTTGGACAGGCACGATTGGCTGGGGAGTCGTTCTCCAAGGTTCCTCCTTTTCCATTCGTTAACTTTTATTTATCAATTCTTTTCTTCTAGCTTGACATGAGTGCACGTACTGCTTGCTCGCTGCTAATCGGATCTCATTTTTAATTTGCAAATGCTTTAATTTGACTTATTTGTGTATAGGAACTAAAAGAATGCAGCATAGATCTTGATAGAGTTCGTATTTGCTATTCACCTTTCTCAAGGACAACTGACACTGCTAAAATGGTCTCTGAAGTCTTGAATTTACCATTAGAAAGTCCACAGTGCAAGGTGAAGCTCCTGCTTCTCTAATAAGTGAATGGCATTACCTCTATTTAATTTTGACGTTCAGTTTTATCTTACATTTTTTCAGTTTTGAATCAATTGTTTGCCATTATACAGGTCAGTGATGAACTTCGGGAGCGATTCTTCGGACCAACTTCTGAGCTTTTTTCACATGGCAAGTGAGCATAAATTGTTATTGGATATGATTGATTTTCTTTAAAATCGTTTCTTCAAACTAGTCACTCATTGACAATATCTGTATGCTTAATTTTTGAATAGACGATTCTTTTGCATTATATAATCTGCATTTATATGCGAGTAATTTTTTTAACTGTATGCTGACATATGGGCACTGGACGAAAAGGATCCTTCCATGCCACCACAAGGTGGAGAGAGTGTTGCAGATGTTTTATCAAGGCTTACAAGCGTTTTAATGACCATCGAGGAGTTTCAAGGGTACTGCTTATTTTATTTTTGATTAAGGAAAACTTAAATCCCTTTTTGCTGATATATCACCTGTAATTCAAGGCTGTGTATGGCCAAAAAAAAGCGAACTGTTCTTGTAAATGATGGAAGAGTAGTCCAAACTAGGATATTCAGATTTAGGGGAGGAAGCATTCTTTTGTTTGTATGACATAAAGTCTTGGCTTTGAGAGTTTGTTCTGGCTGTGTTGCTGAGAAATTTTGCTGAGCCTGTTTACATCATATTATACAGGTTTGCAATCTTGATTGTGAGCCATGGAGATCCTTTGCAGATTTTGCAGACCATGTTCAATCCGATTAAAAATATAAACAGCTCCGAAAACAATGACTTGTCGACAAGAACAAGAGAAATTGCAGTTCATCCGATACTCTCTCAACACCGGAATTTTGCCTTGCTTACCGGAGAATTGCGCCGGTTAATTTGATTCACATATGTTTGGTCAAATGAAAGCAATAATTTATGCATAATGCATAAAGGCAAATGCCTATTTTCTTATTTGATTCTGTTCTTTCTATTGATCCATTGCATCTATAGCAAATGCTGGTTAATCAACATTTACTTATGGTAAATGTAATGCATTTTTCATATCTTCTTGGGTATTGTAGCACCTGTTCTCTTTGGTTGTGTAGAATGGGGTGCCTCAGAAAAAGTGATGCTTGGAATCGGTATGCTGGGGGCACAGTTTGAATGGGTACATTTCATTTCCATGACTGTATGAATGTGGATGGCAAACATTAAAAGAAGAGCACAAAACAGGTTGGAAGATAAAGAACGATCAATATCATTTAAGTGTAATTATTTATTTTCATTCTCAATAAAAGGTTTTTATACTTATTCATAATACACTCTTCAAAAGGATTATCGCCCCCTCAGCGGACTTATCATTAGATTTTAAACATCACATTTCCAAAAACTGCTACAAATCTAGTCTCTCTATTCTATCAATGAATCATCAAATCCAACATTTGATGGTTCTTCCAACTCAGAAGTTGCGATTGCCACAGCATCCTCAGAAGTTGCGATTGCTGGAGCTTCCTCAGCAGTTGAGATTGCCGCAGCATCCTCAGAAGTTGCAATTGCCGCAGCATCCTCAGAAGTTGCAATTGCTGCAGCATCCTCAGCAGTTGAGATTGCCGCAGCATCCTCAGAAGTTGAGATTGCTGCAGCATCCTCAGCAGTTGAGATTGCCGCAGCATCCTTAGAAGTTGAGATTGCCACAGTATCAATATCAGAAGCTGCTATCACTGCAGCATCCAAACCAATATCACCATCAGCTGTGATGAGAGTTTTATCACTGTTCTCGCTAACTATGGACCTCTCCGCACTACCAATCTCATCTTTATTGCTGGTTTCCACTTCCTCATCCACTCTGCAATAAACCTGCATTGTTGACAATACAGACTAAATGCAGACATTCTTTGGTTTATAATGACGGTTTGGTGAGAACAAATAAAGAGAAGCATACCACACAAGTGCGAGGAGGGGATAACACTTTGAAAGAATTGGGGCGATTGTTGAAATTAGTCTCCGGTTTTCCTGGGATCCCCTCTGGAGAAGTGAAGTGATCCACATCATGCCCCACCTTCACAGATCATTTAGGACGTAAATGTTCATGTTTTTCTTAGTTGTGTCTTCAGTTTTGCTCAAATAGTAGATGCTTACCCTTCCGGGTCCGCCAAACTCCCAAGCATCACTGTCTAGGGCAACCCTGTACTTTCCAGGGAGGTCACAACCCACCTTATACCTGTACTTGGAAAGAAAACCAGTAAGAGCAAATGGATAATGGTGTCAAATTTGCTCTCTTTTGCCTATTTGTAAATGGAACAGATTACCCTTCATAGGTGTTCTCTGGGTGGAAATTGAAAACAAAAACCAAGTCTCCTCGTTCAAAGACAATGACCTGCAAAGGGACAGTTTTAGTTTTCTACATTTCATACAGCACAGTTCAAAAAGATAATGATCATTACTTGAGAAACACATGAAGTTGTTTGAAGCTTCTAGTACATAATAGGCTTTGTACTTGCTGGAATGGTGGCTCAAAGAGAAATAGGCTGGCTTATGCATTGCTCGATCAGTTGGAGTATATAATTAGACGTTCAACAGTCAGTTATGATGCGACAAGATGAGAAAAGTATCCATCTCCAACTAGACTAATACTACCATTTATTACTGTGTAATTACCACCCAAGAACATTATGCACATACCTTGTCCTCCTCGCTTGCGCTGCTCACTATCTGCTTTGATGATGAGAGGAACCCAAACTTGTCATCAAGTGCATTCATAGCTCGATCAAAAGCATTCATAAACTGGATGATGATAACAATAAAAATATTCAACGTTATGTATCCCACAAATATTGTAGAGAGTGATCATGTCCACAGGACAAAGCTAAATTTATTTTCGAAGATTGTTATTCCAAACACTCTAGGAATGCAACAGAACCCAGTATCAGAGCAGGAACATGAATGTGTGCAGATCAAAGTTCCCAACCTTGTATCGCAAGTGATCAGTATCAACAAGGTCCCACTGACGTCTGCACCTCTCATAACTCCAGTCATTGCCTTCTCTTGGGAAGTCTAACCACTCTGGATGACCAAACTGAAAATTTCCAATGATATCAAACTATTAAATGAAATGAGAAATATCAGTTTAATGACATTATCAAGAAGCATGAACCTTACCTCATTTCCCATAAAATTAAGGTAGCCTTCACCACCTAATGCCATTGTTATGAAGTGAATCATCTGCATCATTTGCACAAATATGAGCGGCTAAATAAAAAATGAACTTCAATATTGAAGCAAAGGTATGTCTTAGAACCTAAACAATTTTAAAAAGAAGAGAAAATTCTTCTGAAATATAAGATATTTGCTTCCAGATATGAACTTTCTGTTGCAAAGCTTTAAAATTTTACAATTACAAAAGTAAAAACAATAATGGAATACACAGGAAAGTAGTCATAATAATCCAATATTGAAAAAAAATTCAGAAGAAGCCACGTTGGAGCAACATTAAAGGATGATAAACCTTGTGCAGTGCAATTCCTCTCTCAATTATAGGAGATGCTGGTATTAAGCAGGACATGTCCGAATACATTTCTTTGTCCATCAGGAAAAATGCAATTGTCTTGTCCCCAACTAGAGCCTATATTCACAAGATAACATTTGCAATTCTAGATGAGAAGCTTGTGTTGAATAGTTAAGTTCATGAGAAAAATCAATATAACAGTTCAGTTAAGAAAAAAACAATTTGGCAATATACCTGATCATGACTCTCAGCATACGAAATGCATTTCTCGGTGTACCTTCGATTAGTTAGGCTTGAGACAATTTCTATCATAGACCACTCCTCATCTTTCTTGTTCTTTAAGTAATCAATCCACTTGTCAGGGACGGCCATCGCCAAGCGATAATCAAACCCAACACCGCCCTCTGAAACGGGTCTACCTAATCCTGGCATACCTGAGACGTCTTCTGCAACCACAATTGCTTCAGGCAAGAGTTTGTGGATCAAGTTATTAGCCAACATCATATAAACTACAGCATCAACGTCAGTTGCCTCACAGAAATATTCAGCATAATTTCCTGTGAAGGCCATATTAATTCCATGATGGTGGTACAACATTGAGGTTATTCCATCAAATCTGAACCCATCAAATTGGTATTCTTCCAACCACCATCGCAAATTGGATAAAAGAAAACGTAGCACTTCCCAGTTGGCATAGTTGAAAAGTCGGCTATCCCATAGTTGATGATAGCCACGGGGTCCAGTGTGGAAATACGAATCTTGAGAGGCCTGCCCCACATCAAAACCATTTAAACCATCAGTCACGTTGTTGCTTGCATGGCTGTGAATGACATCCATCAACACTAGCAAGCCCAGACCATGGGCCTTATCTATTAGATACTTTAGGTCCTCAGGTGTGCCTGATCTACTACTAACGGCAAAAAAGTTTGTCACATGATATCCAAAGGAGGCATAGTAGGAATGCTCCATGATAGCCATCAACTGAACTATGTTATAGTTATTTTCTCGGATACGAGGCAAAACATTGTCAGCAAATTCTCTATATGAGTGAACTCGGGCTTCAGAGCCACTCATCCCAACATGAGCCTCGTATATGCGAGGGCCTTCTGGTTTTGGGGGTCGAGTGTGCTTAAAGTGGTACCTGCATGACTTGCAAATTCAACAATAACTTTTAACAACAAAACTACAGATATAAAAAATTGTATCTATAAAGCAATTAAGGATTCAAACTAGCAAGCATATATGAGCACTCTATCAAGATGATGCCTTAGTTATTTTTGTTTCACTCACATCCCTAATTTGGATTAGGGAAAATCTGATGCTGAAGAATTGCCGTATTGGTGGCTTGTCATGTATTCAACAACAATTTGAAATGCTTGGCTATTGAAATTGGAACTACTCAAACTGGTAAACTATTAGCAACAAATAGCAGAAAAATAACAGCACCTCTCTGGAGGTGATGGATCCCAATAAAGTCCATCATACGGAGCAGCAAATCTTGTCGGATCTGATGTTGCATACTTGATCCACGCCGGAATTCGATCCACCCATATTCCATTACCATGCATAAAACGAAACTTCACTCTAGAGTTATGTGGAATAGCAGGCTTTCCATCAATATCAGGGATTTTTATTGTCCACACGCCAAATTGATCTTTCTGCATCAAATAATTTGAACCATCCCATCCATTGAAATCTCCTATCAATTGTGCCTCCCTGCAGTTTTATACATGAAAAAACAACGGCAGTAGAGATGTATTTCATTTTAAGTAGAATGCTTAAATGAACATATGAGAATTTACTGGAAAATCGTATGTTTAATGCTGCAAAATTATCGAAATGCAGTTTATTTTGACATTCAATAAATGAACTCTTCTATAACCGCAAATAATGCTTATTAGGATTCAAATCTACTTGAGCTGATTCAGGTATATGCATTAGAAACAACTGCCCTGTTATCCATCAAAAGAAAACATCCTGTTATGATATGCTTTGTTAATTCTAGCTTTCGTCCAGACATTATGAAGGCAAAGTACTAATGTAATTTTACAAGCTTGGAAACTTTATTATATTTTGGAAAGTTCAGCAAGGAAAATGACACACACAGCTGCGAAAACATGACACGAAGCCTTGATCCTTTTTAACTTTATTTCAGAAATTTGCTCATTTCCTATTATAACTAACTTTTACTAGAAACAATGTCAAGTTGTCAATGATCATGCAGGTGATTGAACAAGTAAACATACAAATAGAAACTATATAATGACATTGCAAAAAAATGTTGAGATAAGTTACTGTGCAGCTGGAGCCCACTCACGATACACAATACAATCTTTTTCTTTGTTGAACCCAAACTTTAAATATCCTGCACAACTAAGATGTGAGATTATGAGTAACCAGTAAAGACCGCATGTAACTGCACTACAGTTAATTAACCCAAAACTTGTGCATAACCCTTTAACCTTTTGCAAATTCCTCGAGGCCGCCTTCATACTTGTCAATCAACATTTTCTGTTCGATATATCTCCCCACTTGGTATACAAAATGATCCCTAAATGGCTCCAGAGCTGGATCCAAGGAAAGAAGTTCAATCTTATCACCATCTTCACATGAAGATAACATAACAGAGATGTCGTCTTCTGCTATGGCTGACATCTTTGTTGGATGCTTTGCCTATGATAATCGAGGACAGAAAACATGTGAACATCAAAGTGATGGTATTCTACAAGTAGGATTTAAATATAACTTTGCATACCTTCTTTCGGAGGGTTAATCTTTGAGGACAAAGGAGATCATTACTTGGTCTAAAATATTTTCCAGAATTCGTGACATTGCAAGTCATTCGCAGTTTGGAAAGAGACCATTTCGCACTCGAATCCTGTGAGAAATTGGATGAATCACAGAAGGGACAAAATACTGAGGTACTTAAGCAGAAATCCTTGAAGAATCATAGAGCTCCAAATAATAGTAAAACTAAGAGATATATGAGGATGATTCCCTCCTAACGAATTCAGAATTACCCAGCACAACCTAGCAAGTGGGTTAAAAATAAAAGTCTTGCTCACCAATTCAGACCCCAAAAAATTAAACCGTATAAGCAAACCCTGATTAAAGAGACAAAAAAATTGGTTCTACAGATTCTAACAATCAATGTGTTCCAGCAAAACACAACTGTGAAACGTGTGTTGTCTCCAGTGACACCAGTTGCAGTCGGCAAAAAAGGAAATTAAAAATGAACAAACTTACACATGCAATAGACAAATTTCAACAAACTAAAAGAGGTGCACATATGTCCCCTAAAAACTTACCACCATTCCATTCACAAGATCAAACTTAGAAAATAAGAATAATAATAATATTGATGATGATGATGATGATGATGATGAGATGAATCAAGGCCACCATGAGGCAAGAAGCAGAACACCAATCAACCAACCAACAACACCAAAAGACAGCATTTTTCTAACACCACCAGTCAAAATTACCCTCACCCTTGCCGGACGGCAACAAAACGGGGAACACCCAAGTAGGAAGAAACGATCAGAGACACAACACTGCATCGTCCCACTCTCTGAACGCGAGCTCTTTCTTTCAGCACACTCCTCACAAGCTTCGGCCCTCAAAGACAAGTAGCAGGAGTCCCTACAGTGTTTGATAGATACGGCAAGAATCTATTTGTCTGTTTCCCATGAACCAACGGCACGTACTTGCCTGCAAGCGGGAACCGGATCCAGTCAGGGACCCAGCACAGATCAGATTTCATTAAATTATTCCAAACATTTTCAATTCAATAATAATTATCTTTTTTTTCAACATAATAATAATATCTTCTCACTCCAAAAAACACATATAAGCTTGTCCTAATCCCCCCAGCTGGTTATTATACCTCCATTGAGCTCCGTTTTATATTCTACTCGATAAAAGTTCGATTCTCAAATTTAACTTTAAATATAAAAAAATATCGATTTATCATGCAAATTTTGATCTAAGCATTTGTAAAAACGTATTAAAAAATGTGACTCTGTGATGCATTTTACGTGGATCCAATCATCCAATTGGGAGATGATGCAATGCGTATATATGACACATCATAGTTCAAGTTCTAGAACAGGTTCGCGCCATTATTGGATGCTTCAATTTTATGGGCCGTGCAATTAATGGGCCTTCTTTATGGGCCTATTTGTTCGTGCCCATTGTTCAACCTTAATCAGAACCCATTTTTCAGAACCCCTTATTTTGGGATTTGGACAAACACTATCAGTGGTATTGAAGAAAATCCCAAGTAATTGCCATGTCCCAATGCAACTTCTGTTTTCTTTTTCATATGAATAGAACTAAACATATTTTCTTTGTAACTATAAACATTCCATCAGTCTCCAGAAATGCCTTTGGTATAAAAATGTTGACAAAGGGAATAAAACACAAGCTTTTTGGTAATCAAAAGCCCTTCAATAGAACTCTTGCAATGTTCACGGCACATGAAAAATGGAGAGCTCATAATCCTCCTCCAGAAAATTGATCATCCAACAATAATCTAGAGGCCTTCCTCCACATCATATCCCCTAGCTCAAATCTAACTTCTCAAAAGTTCACCCTCAAACTATCACTCCACCCAACTCCAGCAAATCTGTCAACAGCGGCATTATCCCCAAGGACTGAGACACCAGAAATTCGGTCACCCAAGAGGGAATACGGTTTAGCAGGGAAAACATGTAAGTAACCAACAGAAGCAATCCCCATCTGTGCTGGAAAAATAAACTCCTTATTAGAAAGTGTGGAGGAAAATTTGTAACACCATTGCTGACAGTTTTATGTAACCCGTTTCAGAGCCATGATCTAGAAGTGGTGATTTAGAACTTAAGCGACCTTGCAAATTCACAAATTCAATTGTTCTCTTCTCACCACCTGCATGAAATGGTAAATAAGAAAATCATCTACACTTAATCAGCTGCGGGTGGACCAAATAAATATAAATTCAATAATGTAGTGCTTGTGAGCCCAAAGGTAGTATTTCTATAAAAGCAACATTAATATCAAAATAAAAATAGCTCATAGTATCATATCTATATCTCAACATGTCACAGATAATTATAAACATGGTCATTTGATTCATACCTAAGCAAGCAACAAGATACCGTCCAAAGCAGTACATTGCAAATGATTCATAGCAGACACGCAGGATCTCACAGTCGACCCCAATTGATGGGTTAACCAAAGAAGCAAAATAATTCATAAGCCACAAAACTTGGGAAAAATAGGTGTCAGGGATACCAAATACATATAATAAAAATGCATCCAGCAAAAAAAATGGTATAATTGCATTAGTGCAGATCGAATATCTCCTCGTTGAAGTAATGAAGAGATAAAATAAGGAGCCAAATAAAACATATTCAAAATCCATTAATTAGTTAATATAATAGAATACCAGAGATTGGTTTTAATCCAGATAAAAACAACTTGTCATTGAAAAGACATTCAATTCATATAAAAAGAATTTTGATTATTATAAGGACACCTGCACGCAGAACCTATTTATATAAGATCAACGGAAGCCCAAGAACTTACAGATTCAAGGGAGTAGCATAGAACCATTAGAATAACACCAATTAGAAATTTCTGCTCCCGGAAAAATCATGTCAAATGTAGAATTTGAAAAATTCTTGAAAGTACAAATAATGATGTAGCTGTAGGGAATATATAACAAAAGATCAAACCTCAGGATTTTTATAGGAAGATAGGTGGTCAGTGAGAAGGTATGTTGAATGCAAAAGGGTAATAAGAACAAAGGCTCCCGAAATCACTGTTGCCCACTCGGTGGATGGTAATCTAAGACTTCTATCACAAAAATCTTTAATATTTTCATCTTCAATGTGAACAGTAGCTGGAACTACGACCTCAGGACTTGATAGCATAACTGGATTAGTAACCGCCGCAACTCTACAGACATCGTAAGGAAGGCATCATATTGTATCGAAAAAGTTACAAAGAAGGCAATAAATACGTTGAATAATCAAATATGAAAATATCCTAAGAAAATCTTTAAAAAATTACTTCCATCAATCATATATTACTGGATACAAATGAAGTGAACAGATTTTTCTTGGGCAGTAAAATGAAACTAGTGGCAGATCTTATTCTTGACACAGTCGAAGAAAAAACAATTCTCATAAATATCTTCATCCATCGTATGGTACTGGAACCAAATGAAGTATGCATCAACTTCCTTGAGAAGCCAAATGAAGCCATTGTCATATGTTATACTCGATGCCGTCAATCAAAAGAAACAAACAAATTCCATCAGAATAATAATCAAATACACCGCATAAGTCCTATTGTAACTTCAAGTTTCTTGTAAGCATTGAGCTAAGCATCTGAGCTGTGCATGGGGACTTCCTCAGAACACACCAAGGCAACATGCTATAAAATAAAAAGTGGAGGATTAGCTCACCTCTGCAAGATGTTCATAAATAATCCTGCAGCATTCCCGGTGAAGGGAAGTGACATCAAATTGATCTGCTAGTAACAGCAATTCAAGCAGCACAAGATCTGTGCCATCTCCATATCTTGCCTCAAGTTCGACACCATACATGAACTGGAGCATAGCTTGAAAAGCTTCCGAAGAAATATCCCTTAACTGAATATCTACCGTATTTGTTTCAATCATTCCATTTGTAAACATCTGCAATCAAAGTGAACACTAGGTTTCCACAACAAAATCGTCCACTTGGAAAAACGCAATTACAAACTCCACATTGCAAATAAAGAGAATTTTCTTTTTCAAAAATAGACCTTCATGAGTCGTGGGCTCCATAAACTGAGTATAAGTCTGTGGGTTTGAGCAGCAAGGCCACACCCATCGATGTAAACATTCACATCACTGTGCTCGTTTTTCAAAAACATTTTCTTAAGCTTGACTATATCCACAGGATACTCACATGGAAAGACAAAGCAACGATGTGGTTGAGGGTTTGCATAGACAAGCTCAACATATTTACCAGAGTCGAACAATTATTTCTTCACATAGCTTCATCAATGGAAGAATTTCGAAATAGAGAGCTAAATCCCTCAAGGCGCATAGTTGATGCTCTTCAACCTGTAGAACATTTAAAATTAAAGGATATATGCAAAGGAGAGCCAGGAAAAGAATAAAGAAAAATTAGATAAAGAATTGGACGCTAAGTCTCTCTAACTTACATCGCATCTGTATACAATCTAATAAAAACATCCTCATAACATTTAACCTTTGTGTCTCTCATTTTGCTTTTAAATTAAAAAAAGGGGCAACCTTTGAAACACCACTTTGACAATCAAAATTTTAAACTGTGAAGATAAGAGATCAATGCTTACTTGAGTTCTGCCAGTGTAGATATACTCTAAAAGAGCACGGAGGATTTGGTACGTAGCAGAGGGCAGCTTGATTTCATTTGGGGAGGGGAACCAAAATCAAAATTTCCGTAGGCAGTAATATGATTTTGTGCCCAGGAACTGCTTTCTCCTCTTCACCCACCAGAAAGCTCACGTCAGACAGATCCCAATTTTCAAAGAAGTGCCCAAGGCCTCCTATTGCATGAGGATCACCACCCACATTTTTATTGTCCTCTTCATCCTCCTCTCCACTTTCATACTCTTTGTAATCAAGATGCTTCCATATCCAGTTGCATTGTTTTGATAATGGCAAAACACTTACATTTCTGTAGCCAACATGTTTGTCCCAGCTACTCAGCCTCACATACTGGACGTTGCAGTTAGGTTCTTCATCAAGCCATTGAAATTCCAAATTTTGAAAAGGATCCCTGCCTTTTCCAACACAAATCAAGCCATCGAATACGCTAACCCAATAACTTTGAAATGTTGATGAACAACATAGCCCACCTCAAGCGACATCGACAACAGCCTTTCCATTAACTTCAATCTTCAAACTTCTGTTCCTATGACTGCCAATAAAAATAGTATAATTGGGACCATCATCCATTCTATAATGGTAATGCTCAGTTCCCAATTCTTCTCGAAACACAATTGTCACATCATTGCAGGCAAAAGCTTCAAAAGCCACACAACCCCGTTCTGCTTCTCGAAACTTCATTTCTTCCAGCCAAGCACATTTGAACGGAGCAACTGTGAGAAATTTCTGATGCTTCATTTCCCCCATCAGCAAGATCAGTTAAGAAGCTTTATAATCCTCCTGGTCAGGAGCACCTTTGGTACTCTACCATCTAACAGCCCAAAAACGAACCTCAAATTTGTACCATACTCAAAACATCACTCATTGGATCAGACGATTGTTTTTTCCTATAAGAAAATATGACAATAACATTGGTACCTTACCCGCAACAAGCCTAGAACAGAACGAACAAAGCCCTGAATGCAAGCAATACGCCTCTGACCGACAGACGATATAAGATGAGAATAAGAACACAGGCTCAATCATAACAAATCAGAACCACCTCTTATTAAAACAAGGTCATGACCATTCTACTCAAATATATGCTACTAATTAGAAAAAATGGCAAAGAAAGAAAAAATCTAGTCAATCTTTCGAGAATTTTAAAAGCCGACAGAACCAAGTTAGAGACAACGACTTTTCAATCTCTCCAGATAAGATCATAAGATAAGCTTTAGATCCTACACAAGGTGGTCCTCTAGTCTTCCAACATCACCCATCCAGAAAAATATCCAGAGGTGCACGGTTATCCCTGTGCCCGAAAATGGCCATACATAAGGGTGGGCATCGGTCGAATGCGCCTCAGACAAATTATTATTCACGTCCGTCCAAAATTTCGTCGGACAAAATTTATTTGATCGACTTTGGATATCGAGTTATCCATCGGGCCCAAGCAATGTCCGCGGACAGTCTGAAACCCTACTGCCGCCTGCCGCCGTAGGAGGGTTGGCAATGTTAAAATAGTGACTGGACAGCCACGGCTACAGTCGCTGGCGACAGAATCGACAACGCGAGCGAGAGGGTATTAGCGGCAAAATCGACGACGAGCGACAATTCCGATGTCGTGGAGGCTGGGCGACGGCAGGGGCACTCGGGGCATCGCGGCAATGCCACGGCGATGATCGACAGTCGGGCGACGCGGCGACCACGACAAGGGGGCGGCACGGTTTGGACGAGAAGAGAAAATGGGTCGGAGGTTTGATTGATGGCAATATTGTAAATAAGACTTGACTCGGCAATGTCTCGAGTTAATAATAATAAACTGACTCAGTAATAAATCCTAAAAAATCCATAAAATAAAAAAATCTGTAAAAAATAAATAAACACTACAACATCATAATGACATTCTATAACTAATAACCCACCCAAATTTCCCGTAACGCGTCTTAACGCGGTAAATGACCTAAACTAATTTTACGATCAACTATATATAAAAATAAAAAAAACAATTGGCATATTCTCATATATTCTGATAATTCATTTTTTCTGTTGTATTCATGATGTTATCATCATATACTTCGGGTACGTATGACACTCATAGCTCGTACACTCGACCAGCGTCGACTCAGTACACATGTTCTAAAATATACTCGACTTGAACCGACGATTGAACCTATCGGTTCATAGCATAAAACCCTGACTCAGATCATTGGTTTACATTATGTTTATAATATGATATTTTTTTCGAAGATGGATCGTATAAGTTTGTTATTAAATATCGGACACTCGGTCAGACAGAAAAATATCCATGTTTGATTTGTTTTAATTCGGTCGAATTCAGTCGGTCAAATTCGGTCGGATATACTTCGCACATCGGTCAGACGGACAAATTCAGACGTCCACACCCACCCCTAGCCATACCAACTTTGGCAATGGCAATCAATACGAATTGATTGAATTGGTCAAGAGGAAAGACAAATATCAGATTTTAAGAGGTACCCACCCCATGTTTTTCCATGCAGAGCCAGAATTTCCATGGGCATGGCCGTGGCTGTGTAGATTGCTGTGGATGGAAGCGTATCAGGGTTACAGATTTCTCCAGGTCTGAGGCAAATATTACTTACTAGATTCGTTAGGTACACATAAGAAGTGGCACGAGTGGTGGCCTCTTCCGCGTTACACTAGCTCTTACCATAAGATTAAGAATATTTGCACCATAGTTGTAAATTGGCTAATGATGTTTTTAATATTAAAATTGATAATTCTAATGATTTTACAGAGTCATGGTAGGCTAATGATATTTTCTAATATTAAAATTTGATAATCTTAATTATTTTATGGTAATCACGAATGTTAGAATTAATTTCTATATTGTGTGTAACAAAAATAAGTTACTCGAATTAGTTGGATTATTAATAACTTCTTTAGAAAAAAACATCATTACCTTTTAAATACAATGTTTAAACGGTACCCATTGAAAGCCGTAGCCGAGTGGTATAATGTAATATTTACAATTATCATTCATACCCACTCACTTATATTTATATATATTTGACCTCGTTTTCCATGTTTAAGTGTGCTCCAGGAAGTTCATAAAATTTTTCTTATTTTAATTGGTTTTTATGAGTTTATGTAATTTTGGCTTTTTCTTAAATATTATATTAAGTTCAGTCTTTCAGGTGTTATGTTAGTAAATTAACTTGTTTTGAGTGAAAATAAATTATGTAAAACAGACTTCGGACCCAATTTTATATTTATCTTCTGGAGTTTTAATCCCATTGCCGAAATGCCTGGTATAAAACAGGCCATAGAAACCAACATTGCACAAAAAGTTTCAAGTACTGCATAGTTGAAGATTGAATCATAAATTATTTTTCTTCTTTTTTATCCTCGTTTTTATTCTAATATGAGATGATGAATTTTTCAAGTTTTCTACATTTTAGAGTAGATTATTTTATATTAGAGATGGGATAGTTCTTATGTCAATGACATGATACTTTATATTAAACAAAATAATATTATTTTTCTATAAGAGTTGTGCTTTATTATTTTTAATTGTTTTCTTTATTTGATTAAACATTAATAAATGATAAAATTCCGACGAGAGAAACTATATAATCATTTTATTATTTAATTAATTATCTAACATAAACTTCAAAACTATTACATTGAAGTTGTGAAACATGTCACACAATATATTTTCATCTAAAATTTAAAATATAGCAGGGAAAAATACTATAATTTAGATGTCACAAGGGAAAGAAATTCGCTATTTGCATTGTACATACATGTTATGCATTGAAAGGTTTTGAGTTATAGCCTGACATTACAAAATAGCTTGACAACTATACCTATGTATACTTCCACAGTGATGTATAATTCTAACTTACATAAGTGGGTATACAATATCTGCATGCATGGCGCTGGTGATGAAACCCATTTCTTTGAGCGTCAATGACATAACCTGCACCGGCACCGGCACCGGCACCATGCGATCCAAGCCCGTCGGTGATGGCCAGCATCATGCATTTCACCTCCTCATTGCTTATTACGTCCCTGCCGCCTTCTCGATTAAACTGCTTGACCAAACCAACTAATATTGCCTGCACACTCTCGTTGGTTGCGGCCGAGTTCTTGTCGACGGTGATGGCCAGCATCATGCATTTCACCTCCTCATTGCTTATTACGTCCCTGCCGCCTTCTCGATTAAACTGCTTGACCAAACCAACTAATATTGCCTGCACACTCTCGTTGGTTGCGGCCGAGTTCTTGTCGACGTCGTTTCGACGTGGTCATCCATTATTAGTATCGAAGCCCAAGGGCGTCGAGGAGCACCGTGTAGGACAAGCGGCAGTCGTGATTGGCGTCGACGCCGTGGAAGAGATCCTCCACCATGTCGTCGAGTAACGGATAGTCCTGTCGACGTAGTTTCCGACATGGGCATCCATTATTAGTATCGAACACCTTCATACGCCTAAAAGCGTCGAGGAGCTCCGTGTAGGACAAGCGGCAGTCGTGATTGGCGTCGACGCCGTGGAAGAGATCATCCACCATGTCGTCCAGTAGCGGATCGTCTTCGACGAACCGGCGGACCATTGCGCCGTCCACCATCTCCACTCTCATCCTCGATTATGATGTTCTCAAGGAATCGATCAGAGTAATGTGTAGATGGGTAATTAACAGGGGTATTGCATATTTGCAACGAGAAAGATTAGTATCAAGTGCATTTGGGACTGCTGCAATTAGCAGGTGATGTGTACTTATTGGCTAATTAGTAATCTAGCTATGGACAGACGTGCATACAACACTGCATCTTTCTAATTAAGTACAGGTTTCCATGTCTGTGCTCTGGGGGAAAATAACATTTTGTGTCCATTAATCCTCTTCACGGAGTCTTGCATATATGCAATATGAAAAAAAAGTGGAAGTATATTGCACTTACATTGATTATGACAACAATAAATAAACTACTATAACCTCAATCTTTTTTCTGTATATCTAGCTTCTTCAAAAATAAAATTATTTATTTGCTTAGAAAAGAAGACTAACATGACTTTCACGTGTAATTATATATCAACCTCATCATATTAAAGTGCTAATATTTTTTTTGTTCTCATTGTGCTTCAGTTGCTTTTGTGTTGGGGTTGATTTTGGTCCTACGATAATTTTATTAGCTCCTTAATATGTACTTAATTTAGAATTATTATTATTAGGAAAATATTGGACTATTCTACTTAAATTAGAAATTTTAAAAATATTAATAAATTTTAATATATTTATACTTATACTATCAAATTAAAAATTGTTACTTAATAATATATACTTAATTTAGATTTTTACAGATTTATATATTTTATTTATTATTAAAAAAACTTAGAGTATAATTCTATTTGAATTAAAAATCTTCAAAAAAATAAACTCTATTTAGTTATTAAAATTTTTATTTATTTAAGCTAAAATTACTTTCAATATTTGTAAACAACTACATTTTTTGTTAAAATTAAATAAATATCCTTTATTTTATTTAAAAATAATATAGTTATAAATTTGAAACTAATTTTATATATTATTAATAAGTTTCGAATATGCCTTGTAGATCACGCTCGTCTTTGGCGAGTATGAGTTAAAAACATTACTAAGTATCTACTATCAATTAACAAAGCTTAGGGGAAATTTTTTGTCCAGTTGATTCTAACCGCACATAAAGTCTTTCTTGCCCTATGCCCACATTCTAATTTTAAACATAAATTTACTTACAATTCTACTCAAACAAAAAGTTTGTACTATATTAAAAAAGCCTATTTGTTTTTAATGATATATATTGGTTCAAGAAATAATCAATCTATTAGAATTATAACTTATAAATTCTTAAATAATTAATTTTTAATCATTGATAATAAATCTGAATATAATTCATAATATTTTTTAATAAAAACTTGTTTAATTAAGAGCCTAAATAATTCTATTTATAACAAAATTGTTTACTCATATCAAATCCCAAATGTCATTCTATTATTACTTACCCTTTTCAGAGCCCAATTCTTCCATTGGTGGTAAAATGAACTAGAAAAAAACGTTCATTCCGTATTATGAGGGATGACATGATAATGCCTATATACTAATTTTAATAATTGGTTTAAAAGTATTGGTACATTAACAACCTACTTAGTATTTTGATTTATATATATATATATATATATATATTATTAATTTTCATTAAATATTTTGATCAACAAGTTCTGAAATCAAAGTACAATAGTGGATGCAGAAAAGTATTAAACACGTACATGTATAGACTATAGCGTGCATGCATAAACGGAAATATGTATTCGGGATATCATGATTAAGGTCGACATATGATATATGATAAATAACTTCGCAAGATACCCGTGCCTTACAGAAAGGCAAATAAATTTTAATTTTATAGATAAACCCTTATTAAATAATATGATAGATTCTAATAATCTAATGCATTAGATATAAATTCAGATTAACTCTACTTTAAAGACAAATCTTAATTGAAAGAAGATATATTGTAATCATTCTATTTATTATTTATTATTTTTGTTATATTTTAATTGGTCAAACTTCTTACTTTTAATCATAGTCAGAGTTCTCCTTTATTGATAAATAAAAGTAGATATAATGAATAATAATAATGATAAGAAAACCGAAATATATATATTTAAATTGAATAACGCAACGTGCATGTAAATTTCTCGTTCAATTAATACAAGCTACAAACTTGTAATAATAACAATACCATAAATTAAAAATCATAACATGAACTACTTATGATCATAAAGCATAAACATATAGTTGTATAAGTAGCAATTATCAATTTGAAGCAAGTAACTTCGACGACCGCCGCACCACGGCCATCTTGAGGAGACTTCCTTCTTCAAGAACCATAGCCATGGGAAGAAACGCCAACTGATCGGCTATGGCAAGCATCATCTTCTTCAACTCCTCCCGAAACGCTTCCCGCGTAACTTTACCACTGCCGTCGTGATCGAACATGGCAAAAAGATCGTCGTACACCGCCCGCAACTCGTCGTCGGTTTCGTCGCCGGAATATTCCTCCTCCTCATTCAACACCCGCATGTTCTTGAGGCCATTGAGGAGCTCCGAGTAGGACAACCGGGCGTCATGGTCGGCGTCGAGAAGGTTGAAGAGGCGATCCACCACGTCGTTGAAGACAAGATCGTCTTCCACGAATTCGTGGATCACTTCGTCATCCACCATCTCCAAACTCATCTTGACAACTATTGGTTGGTACTAATATTGTTGAAGCAAGAAGGCGAAGAGAATTGCGGAAAGCAAAAGATGTGGCAGAGAATCATCAATGAATTGTTTGGTAAGATGGGATGTATATTTATAAGTAGAAGCGCTTCTCGAATCGGCAACGTAATGGATACTAATTAACAGAAACCGCCCTTTAAGAATTTACCGACTTGCTAGAGAGTTAGCTACATGGATAATTATCCGAAATTGGATATAGAAATAAATAACAATCGGATTTTCGTAAAATTATAAGCAATATACATACGTAGCGCAGAGAGCTACAATATGGCAGATTATCAGAAATTTGATTTGCTGCTTAAGCATGCATGCAAAATTATTAGTAAATTTGATTTCCCGCTTAATGCTTACTTAATTTTAAATTATTATTATTACAAAAATATTGGACTATTATTGTAAAACTCATTACCCGTGTCAGGGTTTTCTAGTCAAAACCGGTGGGTTCTACTGTTATTTTGAGTTGAGTAAATTTCAAAACACGTGTTCTGAGCCATGACCGATCGTATGTGGTTATGTGTACCAAAATATATAATGATAATATCACGAATACAATGAAAAAGAATGAGTTGTCAAAATAAATGAGAGTATGTGAGTTTATTTATTTATTTTTTATATAGTGGATCGTCGAATTATTTTAGGTCGTTCACCTCGTTAAGATGTGTTATTTATTATTTTTGGATAGGTTAATAGGTCTAGAACATCTTATTTTATTTTATTGAGCACAATTTATTTTATTGTATTTTATCATATTTATTTTATAATTTATTTATTATTATTGACCCGAATCGGGGACTAGTCAAATTTTATTTACAAAATTGCCCCTCCCTTTTCTTTTTCTCCACCCCGACTCTGCTTCCCCCCCCCCCCTCCTACCTCCTTGCCGCGCCACCCCACCACTGGCGACCTCATAGTCGACCGCACCGCCACCGACCATTGTCGTCGCCCCGCCTCACCCCCACCCCCTTCCTTCCTCCTCTCCCTACCCTCTTTTCCCTGTTTTCCCTCCCGGCTACCCACTGCCGCAACCTTGCATGCGTCTCTGCTAGCCTCCAACACCAGCAACGACTTTTGGTGACCTTCCCTAGCCCCACCCCCTCCTTCCCGACTCTTCCCAGGCCTGGACGACATATGCACAGCGACCCAAGGCCATCGCTTTCCATGTGATGTCGCCGGCCTTTAGCGCCGCTGCTGCCGGCCAGTTGCGCGCCATCGACCGGATCTTCCTTACAGGACCACCCCCTACCCACGTTATGTAATTGATGTTGCATGTTTTATATGATGTGATGATGAGTAGATGCACTTGGATTTAGTATGCATGCATCAGTTACCAAGTTGGTGGGTAAGAAAGAGGTAATAAGGGCTTAAGTTTTCATGGTTAGGGCTAAGTTATTATAAGTACTCAAGTTATGCTAGTAACCACGTGTATTATCTGATTACATATGTTTTCTTGTGTTCCTTGTTTGATTGACTATGATTTTATATAGTTTTTCATCGCATTCATGCATCACATGATTGGAATGGGCGTTAGAATTTAGTTTTGATGTGTAAGTACGTAATAGGAGCTCGTCGCCTAGGCGCGAGAACACGCTCAGAGCTTTTGCTAGGTCCATTTAGGGCTTGCCCTTGATTTATTGTTCTATTCTATTATGATTTATTTTTACTAATTGCAAGACATGTTAAGTAGTGTTTTATCAGATCCCACTTAATTCAGGTCATTTAGCTGAATAGTTTTCCGGATTAATAACTGTCGAGGATGAGATCCCTCGAGTATGATTTCGAAAACAAGATCCTCCACAAGTTGCCTTTGGGCCTATTATATATATATATATATATATATATATATATATATATAATTTTACAAAGTTTTCAGTGGACGAGAGATAGTGAAATCAACTCGCACGTACCATGAGCAGGTACACATGATAATCATAGCGGGTTTCTAATTAATGAGAGGGTTATTCCATTCCCGAGGGATCCTGACAACTTCACGTTTGTGTTCCTCACACCTGGAGAACATGGAGGTTTACGGGTATCGTTAAGTACAATGCACGTCCGAACTTGTGATTCAAAGGGTACTAAAGGCGAATGAATGAGAGTACTAGGCCTTCGTGCTCTAGGCCAGGAGAATTTTGGAAGAAATGAGAGAGCATAGGATATACTGGTAGTCTCGAGGGACCAGAAAATAAAACAAGAAAATGCCGAGAGAGAGTCATCAGTAGACCAGTCAATTCAGGATGCTACTGGGTCTGCAGCATGGTGACTCCTCTGTAAGTGCTCTTCAAAAGTTCTGATGAAGTATATAAATATTTTCCCTTTGCATGAAAGTTAGCTCTCATAGCCAATTTGATATAATTATATTTTAGACTAGTAATACTCGTTACTGACGTATTTTTATTATATATGTAGGTGATGATCATGAGTAGCATGTGTCAGCTTAGACGAAGGAGTAGTGATGTCTCTTGCACATATATGACAGATGATAAAATGTTTAGTACTTAGTTTATGATGTTTTAATTTTGAAAATGATGTGATGAAGTGCAAGTATCATAATATGATGTGACATGATATGTGCTTCAGTAGCAAAATTTTTAATAATGACATATTAATATATATATATATAGTAAATATATTTAGATATTGAATATTTACAACAAGTGGGTCAAGACCGAGAATTTGATGTGAAATGTGAATAGAATGCACAGGTAGGTCGACACCCAAGATTTAGAATGATTTATACAATAGATTAGAATTTTATGTGAATGAAATATCTGATATATTTATATATATTGATTTGATAGGGTGGCCCCTAATTACACTTTTAGGGGAGACTCGGTCCATTTTACTTTAGAAATTTTCATTGATTTTATCGTAATTATTTTGGTATACAAACTGATTTTCATGTCATTTATATAGTAGCATATTAGGGTTTTGTGCATTCCTTCATTCGTGGTGATTAATTTCTTTATTTTAAAATGACGAGAGTAGATCCGCACAAGTTGGGTTCGGATTAGCTGACCTAATCGGGACCCGTGACACTCAAGTTCAGTTCACGAATGTAAACCAGATTTGAGGTGTTACAATTATACTCAAATTAGAAAATTTTAAAATATTAATAAATTTTAATAAATTTATTTATTTATATATTGTTATTTATTATTAAAAAAACTTAGTCTAATTCTATTTGAATTAAAAATCTTTAAAAAAATAAATTCTATTTAGTTATTAAAATTTTTATTTATTAAAGTTAAAAATTACTTTAATATTTGTAAACAACTATATTTTTTTGTTAAAATTAAATAAATATCCTTCATTTTTATTTAAAAATAATATAGTTATAAATTTGAAACTAATTTTTTATATTATAAATAAGTTTTGAATATACCTTGTACATCACACTGGTCTTTGGCTAGTATGCGTTAAAAATATTTGTGAGTATCTATTATCAATTAACAAAGCTTAGGGGAAATGTTTTGGCCAGTTAATTCTAACAGCACATAAAGTCTTTTTTGCCTTATGCCTACATTGTAATTTTAAACATAAATTTACCTACAATTCCACTCAAATTAAGAGTTTGTACTATATTAAAAAGCCTATTAGTTTTTAATAATATATATTAGTTCAAGAAATAATCAATCTATTAGGATTATAACGTATGAATTCTTAAATAATTAATTTTTAATAACTGATAATAATTCAGAATATAATTCATAATAATTTTTAATAAAAACTTGTTTAATTAAGAGCCTAAATAATTCTATTTATAACAAAATTGCTTACTCATATCAAATCCCAAATGTCATTCTATTATTATTTGCTCTTTTCATAGGCCAATTTCATTCTTTTCATCAGCGGTGAAATGAACAAGAAGAAAGCGTTTATTCCGTTTGATGAAGGATGACATGATAATGCATATATACTTATTTTAATAATTGGTTTAAAAGTACTGGTACATTAATAACCTACTTAGTATTTTGATATATATATATATATTATTAATTTTTATTGAAGATTTCAAACATAATATTGTACCTTACTAATGTAATTATTCATAAATTTTAAACATTATCTCAGGGATTATGCTTGTGCGTGTCTTAATTAGCAGATTAGAATATTGGTTGAGGGGTGCATGGAATATGTTACTTTTTCAAAAAAAATGCATGTAAATATTTTGATCAACAAGTTATGAAATCAAAGTACAATAGTGGATTAAACACGTAAGTGTATATAACTCATCTTTTTTTTTCCAATCGATAACGACTAATCTTTGACATACAAAATATGTTGAATTGGCATATTTCTCAATAAATCCCAAACAATTGTGTTGTGTAAGAAAGATAAAATAGCAAAGCTGGTATCAATGTATAAATCTTTGTATGATCTACTCATATTATAATACTTCTACATTATAAATTTGTAGGTAAGCTTTAAACATCAAATGCTATTCCTTTTTCTCATATTCTAATTGGGAAGTCACCATGTTTGACAAAGGTGATGGGCCAGGGATTTGTTGTAGCATACAGCAAACTCATTGTTTCACTTATATGATTAACTTAAATTTCTTTAATTTTATGTGCTTAAAAATTTAACTGTAATAATTAAGTTAAATATCCATTAATTAAATAGATTTAAGTCAATTATGTAAATATTATAACGAGTTTGCTGCAAGTTTACTGTAACACTCCCTAGCCATGTGATGATCATGGTGACCATAATCAAGCCTTGTGCGAAGAACAGGTACGTGAAATACTCTCTTGCCTCTAAAGCACTTGATCAAGTTCAAGTGCGTCTCCAAACTCTGGTGTACACTCTGCACTCATCTCTCCCTTAGAAGACAATTGGGATTGGGAGGCTTCTATTATCCATTTCAGATTGTATACATACGCTGCTAGAGTCTGGTAGTATTCTCCTTGCAACTTATTGCCCGAGTACGATAATAATGCTGGCCTCAACAACGAGTTTGGATTGGGTTTCTTCTATTCTGCATATCCACAAGACTTGTTTCAGATAGTTGACGCCTGCAATGGGATTTCGCTCCACTGTATCAATCAGAAAAAAATCTGTGTGCAATCCAGTCACAATGACATGGTTCAACATCGGAAACCATGGTGACTTGCTCTCAAACAATTACGATATTAATGACTCCAAGACCTTGGGATGTGCTAGGAGTGTTGGTGTTCTCTTCAAAAACGAGGGGTTGAGGAAGAATGCGGTTGAGCCTTACCCTTGCCCTGCTCTCAAGAGTAACGTATTTATATGTGTAATTGTATTAATGATATGTAGCCCATTGTCACACTCGGAATAGTAAAGAAATCTCGGAATATTAACAGAGGTGACTGTTAGTTGTTCCATGGAGATTGAAGGGTCTCAAAGCTTCTCTATAAATTGAGTTTTATTTGCTCTCATTTTTAGAGGGCAAGACAAGTAGAGGGCAAGACAAGCAGAAGAAAAGACAAGAACAAGAGAGATAGAGAGAGATATAGTGATAAAAGAAGAGGAAAAATATTCACGAGTTTATCTCATTCGGAGTATTGAGAGAGAGTGAAATCCTGTAATCTCAATAGTATAGGGTGTGTGAGTAATCTTCTTGTACATCTCTTTATATATTTGATGACTGTAATCTTTGGTTGAAGTAGTGAATTATTCGTTGTTGCCCGTAGTTTTTGACTCTCGATTGAAGGAGGGTTTTCTACGTTAAATCTCTGCCCTTTTGTAGTTTTGTTTTATTTTATTTTTTAGGTCTTATTTTTCCATTTTTTTGTTCGCTGTGGTTGATCTCCAATTTTGGGGATTTTTCTTAACATAACGATGGTGCAAATTGTGATGCTAGTGAACATGATTTTGATGAAGTCGAGGATAGTGATGACAGGTTCTTTCATCTACATGGGTATGTGTACAGATTGGTGGAAATAAAAAAGGAGGTGGGGGAGAATGTAAATGCACCTCCTACAGAAATAGCACTACCCTCAATTCTAAATGAAAGTTGTAAAATTGGTGACAAGAGCCATTTTGTAGCATTATTTTCTGCTTCTAATGGATTGCTAAACTATTTCCGTGTGGACTGTGGCATTGTGGGATGGTGGGTATTGGTGGATTGTGAGAATGGTCATGAGTAGGCTCTCAAGTGGGAGAAGGAAGGTGAATTCAACAACATAATTATTTTTTTGTTGAGAACTTTAAGCATTAAATTGTGGATTCCCACCCCTGATGAAGCAGACAAGTTCTTCACAATTTTCATAGGCAAGACTCGCACAAGTATCTTCACATGTGATACCAGAAAAGGAGAAGTTCGGTGTTGCATTGCCGGGGAAGATATACCAATAGAAGAGGTTCTTAAAGTGGGATCATATGATTTTCGGGATTTATTCTACTTATGACCGAGCACTCATGCTAGTAATTTTCTACGCAAGAAATTAATTAAATATATCTGATTTCATGTTATTTGATTCTACTACATAGACCATATGACTGTCGCTTATACTCTTCTATGAAATGTGGAAGTATTTGTTCAAATTATGGTTTTAAAATTATGCAGCAACATCCGGTAGAGGTAAAATTCCTATAACTCTTAACCTTGCGTTTTCTCATAAGATAAATAAATGTGAAGTTAAGCGATGCCTAATGTTAATATAAGACTCTAAATTTTGTATATTCTAATATGGTGAATGAATATAGAGTTAGGGCAAATAGGGAAGTCTAATGGTATCTATATATACCTCATAGTTTGACAAGCTAAACATGTTAATTGATTACATCCTTGCTAAAGGGTAGCAAACTAATTACTTATATAAAATTTTTGTTTATGTGTTCATACATTGTGTTTCTTATGTTGGGAAACAGACGCTCTATTGGAAACAACTAAAAAAATATTTTCCTTCAAAATAAAACGAAAACAAATATAAGATGAAATAAGAAACACCAAAATAAAAATAAAATAGATGAAACTTTCCTCCAAAATTAGAAAAAGAAAACCAACCTACTCGATCAACTTCGATTAAAAAATTGTCTTACAATCAAGTATCGAATATAATTTGAAAAAACTTAGCTACAAATCAAACCAACAATTAGATCTGAAAAATACAATTCTTGAAAAAAATAATATATAAGAAATTAAGAAAATAACATACACCTCAAAAGAAATATAAATCAACCTCACACCTTAAATTACGACATCTAACTTCAACTTGAAATAATAAAAAAATTTATCCAAAACTCTTCTTTTATGAGCCAAATGTAGTAAAAAACTCTCAAGAAAATATTTTGTTTAACGTTAATTGAATCCTCTTTTATATTTAAGAATAAAGGTATAATTGAAAAAGCCACCACATTAAACTTCTATAGAAAATGACATAATCGCACATAAATATATAAAACAACAACTATTAGTGTGATAAACGAAAAGGTCAAAAAATTAACTATTAAGTTTTTTAATGTGAATGGATGAAGGAAACCTAACAAATCCTCCCCTTCAATAATTCATGAGCTAATTAAATATAATTGGTGGCAAAGTTCCCCATACCAATTTCACTTTGAGAAAATAAATGTTTGTCCTTCGTTGTAATTTTAGTCAACATATCTAAGACATTCTTATCAGTGTGAACCTTATTCAACTCTAACAATTTTTTTCCAACACAACTCTTACCCAATGATATTGAACATGTATGTGTTTCATCCTTTAATGAAAACTAGAGTTCTTACTCAAATGTATAGCGTTTTGACCATCACAAAGCACCTCATACTTATATTGATTTACCCCAACTTTATTTAGAAATATTCCAACCATAGAACCTCTCTACAAACTTCTGTAATCGTAATAAATTCAGCTTCATTTGTAGATAAAGCAACACACATTTACAATTTGGACTGCTAGCAAAAGTAACAACACCAGAAATATACCTCCTAAAGTCAGGATCACCTATCATATATGCATTAATATAACAAGATAATATAGGCTTACCTTCTCTAAAGCATAAACATAGCTTAATACCTCTTAAATATCTCAATAATCACTTAACTACTTGTCAATATTCTTTGCCTAAATTAGACAAATGTCTACATATTGCCCCAACAACATACGTTATGTCTGGTCCAGTATAAACCATAGCATACGTAAGATTTCCTACAACAGTTGCGTAAGGGACATTCTTCATCTCATATATGTCTGTTTCACTTAGCTCAACCTCCTTCAATTTGAATTGAACTCCGAGTGAAACAGCAACCAAATCTTTTATCATTTCTATTCCACAAAATGGGGATGCCAAGAATTTACCTAGTTGGACCCAAAACCTTCATAGTAAAGGATTTGCCCAAACTTTTCTTCAAATCTACGATTCTTGATTTATTGTGTCCAAGAATCAATATATCATCAACATAAAGAAGCAAAATAATAAATTCACTCTCCCCAAATTTCTTGATAATTACTGTAAGATCCCTCAACTTAGTCTCATCTAATACATACTAAGATAAGATCATGTTTATAAGTGAGAATAGACTATAAATCTTTAACTTGGTTAACCACTTTTAAAGAAATAACTTAACTCATTATATTGCACTTTAGGCCAAGTCGTTATAATTACACAATCCTTACTTGTTAGGAGGCCAATAATCCATTTATGTTACACTTTGGACTGGGTCGTTACAATTACACAATGCCTACTTGTTGGGAGGCCAATAATCCATTTGTCAAGATCTTAAGGCTAGCAAGCCCATTATATTACACTTTAGGCTAGGTCGTTACAATTACACAATGCCCACTTGTTGGGAGGCTAATAATCCATTTGTCAAGATCTTGGGGCTAGCAATGGGCCAAGTGTAAGAATTTCGAGGACGAAAGGTAGATGAATTGTGAGATCCCTTAACTTAGTCCCACATCTAATACCTAGTGGGATAAAATCATGTTTATAAGTAGGAATGAACTGTAGATCTTTAATTTGGTTAACCACATTTAAAAAAATAACTTAGCCTATGTTGTACTTTGGGTCTGGTCGTTACAATTACATAATGCCCACTTGTTGGGAGGCCAATAATCCATTTGTCAAGATCCAACTTGATACACCATTATCGACCACTTGTCGATCATCATCACATAAAGAGAGAAATATCTCAACATATCTCCCCTCTTGACTCAAGTGGAATGCTTTCTATCTTCCCTTATTAGAACCTCCAATTGTAAATATTGTATCATGTTATCTAGTTGCACCCAATATGTTGTGTCTTGCATTGAAATCAAATATAGTTTACATCTTTGTACTATTTTAAATTGTACTTATTTTTTATCTAAACTTTTTACAAAAAGATGGTTTTTGGTGAAATTTGTAGTGTTTTAACATGTATTTAATAAAATATTGATAAAAAATTGATGAACACCATATTGATGAACACCTTATTTATAATTTTATAATGTTCTTAAACCCGATTCAACCAATTGAAACAAATATACCCTATGCCGGCTATAAATCCTAGTTTTCCTATAATTTCTTATTATATAAGAGCACATGCCGACTATAAATCCAAATAAACTATTTATTTTAGGTAATTTATATGTTTAATTAGATGAAACTATAGTTTTAAAGATCGTATTGTATCATCCACAAGTAATCAATTTACTGTGCATTTCCTTGAGACATGGTATGAGTCATGCCTTTCTATTATTTCAAATCATACTTGGTTTCTTCCGAAATTATTATACAAAGTCAATATTTTGTGTGAAAATTCAGGTTGGGCTGGTATTTAATAAAAAAATTGATGAACGCCATATTTTTAATATTTTATTTATAATTTTATAATGTAGTTAAACCCAGCTTGATCAGTCAAACTATGGATGATAATCAGCAATAATATTTAAAATTATGGCTGAAAGCATGATTAATATAGTTTTCATAATTTTACTATAAGAATATGAGAATCCATGGAACTATATTAAATCCTAGTTTTCCTATACTCTCCTTTATATAAGAACATATGACAATCTATTAAATTATCCACTTGGAGTATTTATATGTATTTAGTTTTAGTTTTGCTCTTGTGATAACCAAATGATTAATACATGTTTATAATCAAGTGATCAAACAAAATTTGAAATTATATTCTAACATTACTTTCTTAGCAGACAATTATGAAATTTAAGAAAGAAAAAATTGTTACATGGGTATCGTCAATGAAGACCCTTTGTCACTACTTTATTTTATGTGTTCCTATTTAAATAGAAGAATTCTTTATTAAAATTATTCTTAATTCTTAAATTTTAGTTCTTAATTTTTAATTCTCCAAATTTTCCTAGTATTAATTTTTCTAATTTTTTTAATATTATTAGGTTTTCCTATTTTAGTAGAACACCTTATTTTTCTAGTTTTAGTTTTCATAGGAATCAACCAAATAGTTAATGCATGTATATATTCAAGTGATCAAACAAAAGATGTTAATTTTGAAACTATATTCTAACGTTACTTTCCTAGTAGATAATTATGAAATTTAAGAAAGAAAAAGTTGTTATACGGATACAACCGTTCATCACTGCTTTACTTTATGTGTTTCTATTTAAAGAGAAAACCTCTTCATTAAAATTATTCTTAATTTTTAATTCCCCTAATTTTTCTAGTTTTAGTTTTTCTTATTTTTTCTATAATATTAGGCTTCACTATTTTATTAGAATACCTAATTTTTCTAGTTTTAATTTTCCTACAATAATAGACTTTCTTGTTTTATTAAAACTCTTAATTTTCCTAGTTTTAATTTTTTATTTTTCTTATATTATATAAACATTTCTATTTTATGAGAACACATGGTGGTATATTAAATTATCCACTTGGCATAAAAAACCTATTAATATATATATATATATATATATATATACATATATACACACACACAAAGGGAAAAACTCCTTATTAAAATAATTCTTAATTCTCTTAATTTTCCTAGTTTTAGTTTTTTTTAGTTTTCCTATAATATTATGCTTTCTTATTTTATTAGAACACCTAATTTTTTTAGTTTTAGTTTTTCTAATATTTTTTTAATTTTCCCATAATATTAGGCTTTCCTATTTAATTAGAACACTTGATTTTTCTAGTTTTAATTTTCTTAGTTTTATTTATAATATTAAGCTTTATTATTTTATGAGAATATTAAACTATCCACTTGGTGTAACATCCCCTTCACATTTTTTTATAATATTAAGTTTCTTATTTTATTTGAACGCCTAATTTTTTTAGTTTTAGTTTTTCTAGCTTTCTTATAATATATGGATTTTTTTATATTATGGGAGCACGCGGCGATATATTAAAATATCCACTTGGCATAACATCCATTTGGTGTAAAAAACCCTGTTATTAGATAAATATAATAGATATTAAATAAACTGATGATATTTTCTAAAGAGGTTATTGATCAACCTAGTGATTTGGATTTGTCACGTTACTCCCTATAACTATCATGAAATTGCTAGATTTATACAAGGCAAGTATAAACTTTATAAAGGCATGCCCTGAAACTCTAAGCTTGCGAAAAGTATTTCATATTGTGATCATCTAACGTGTACCACTTGTGTATTTTTTAGTGGCTAAACTTTGTTCTTTCCATGGTATAAACTACAATTCAGTTGAACAATTTGTACATGGCGTTTTATATGAGTAAGTAATTGGCAGGAAATTAGGTGTGGATATAAGAATAGGTTTTATTGCGAGAAGAATTCCAAGGACGACTTGCCAGAAGACCCAGACTTCTTAGGTTTCACCCCAACAAATAAAAAAACGACAACAAGACTTGGCTTTCCACAAAACCGACTCAGATTTGGAAATCGAAAGAAGTTTGGCTGGACTTCGCTTTCTGGAACAGCTAACAGCCTAACATCTCAATGCGTTGATCTTAAAGCTTTCCGCGTTAGAGGTTTCGTTGTTGCAACCATCAATGTGAAAGCTGAGCGTAATATGACTAACACATCAAAATGTCCCAATTTGTTTGTTGTCAAACCAGAGTTTTTCTTTATTAAGCACTTGAGATATAATAAAACCAATTAAAGAGAGATACTGTGTTGATCATCATGAACTAGTGATATATATATATATATATATATATATGATTATCTATTTCCTCCTAATCAATCATAGTAACTTGCTCAGTAAAAAACAAATAAAAAAAACTATAGTAATTGAACCAATTCAATATGACTGGATTGGGATCCGGATTAATGGAGCTTCCATGATTCATACCTCAATACAATATAATGTGAAAGTGTGAATTGACTCAGAATTCAGATCTCAAATTCTACAAGTTTCCACACATAATTCCAATCTCAATCTGTTCCCCCTTTTGACCAGCTTTGACTTTTCAAATCACTTCCGTCGCCTTCATCCCATATTTTAATCACAAGACCCAACAACGTCAAAACAAAACATTTCAAACATTGAACTCAAGTTATTATAATATTCCACTGGCTAACTCTGGCAGGGTACCATAGTTTTTCTACAATGCAGCATTCATATCTTTTTTAAGCCTCACTAGTGCCTTCGTTTCATGCAACTTTTTCATAATAATTTAGGCGTTCAATAATAAAAATTAAAGTTTAGACAACATTATTTTTACTTAGCATAATTTAAATACTTTAATTTTTTATGAAAAAAATCGTGTAAATAAATTCCATTAAACGCACTTAGGGAGAACCATTCCACTCAAATTTAGCATTCATTCATAATAAGAAGCTCTTAACCTCTAATTTGAAAAGTCTTAAACGAGAAGTGCGAAGACGAAGACGGCCGAAAGCAAAAGCTATAATACGTATCCTACCCAACATTAACCCACACCCAAAGATATTTGGCAGGCATATCAAAGACGACGGAGCTGACCATGACGACGGCCCGCGCGCCGCCGGAGCTCCTCCTCCTCCTCCTTCTCCTCGCCGCCAACGCCGCCGCCAAAGCCGCCGCCAACTTCACCTGCAGCGCTCAGGCCAACTGCTTCGCCATGGCCGGCTACGTTCCGGCCAACGGCACCACCCTCGCCGCCGTCGCCTCCCTCTTCACCCTCCCCTCCAACCTCTCCCTCGTCGCCGCCAACAACCTCCCCGTCTCCACCCAGCCGTCCCACCCCTTCCCCGCCAACTCCACCGTCCGCGTCCCCTTCCCCTGCTACTGCTCCGGCGCCGGCACCGGCGTCTCCAGCGGCGGGCCCATCTACCGAGTTCGGAGCGGGGACGGTCTGGACGCCATCGCCCGGGTTCTCTTCAACGGGATGGTCACGTTCCAAGAGATCGCGGCGGCGAACGGGATCCCGGACCCGAACCTGATCGAGGTGGGCCAGGAGCTGCGGATACCGCTGCCGTGTAGCTGCGACGAGGTGGGCGGCGTGCCGACGGTGCACTACGCTCACATGGTGGCGCCAGAGAGCTCGGTGGAGGGGATAGCGACGGAGTTCGGGACGACGGCGGCGACGCTGCTGCGGTTGAACCCGTCGTTGGGTGGGGATCCCAATAACCTCCAGGCCGGCTCCTTTCTCGACGTCCCTGTTAGAGGTTGGTTAGTGTGTGATCTTCCATGTTTTAGTTTGATGGTCGTAGTTTTTAGCGTTTGTTTTAACTCCAATTAGACATGTTTAAGTACTGATCTGGCTTGGTTGATGATGATCTCTTGAGCTCTGGAGAAGGATAGTGTTTGGTTTTGTGAACTGGGAAGCAATTTGTGCTTCTCAGAATTATATGATATGATGTCATATAAAGGTCATCAGTTTTTTTATGATTGGTCAATAATGTTATTATGGCATGGTAGCGATGCCATGAAGTGGGTTGCTTTGGGAAGAAAGAACAAATGGGCAGCTCATAAATACATTCATTATATAGTTTTTGGAATTCCAGGAGGATTTTAATATATATATATATATATATAGAGAGAGAGAGAGAGAGAGAGAGAGAGAGAGAGTTTTAAAACTGTGAAATCTGATCGCTGCTGGCGAGCTAAGATTGACAAGTGTTTCTCAACTGAATCAATGGGTGTTTTGCAGCTTGTTCGTCTAACATCCGCAGCGGCTCGTTGGACAGCGGCTTGCGGGTAACAAGTAGCAGCTACTCTCTCACCGCCAACAATTGCGTCCAATGCAGCTGCGACTCGGCCAATTGGGAGTAAGTAGTAGAATATAGTCATACACAATCAATCATTCACTGCCACTTCAAGCTTCAAACAAGTTCTACTCTTCTCGCTGGCGTTCCTACGTCTGACGCCATCGATATGCTTGCAGATTACAATGCAGGCCATCACAGGGGGTGCCCATATCAAGTTGGAATAGGTGCCCATCTATGCGGTGCAATGCAAGCACTGATGTGGTCATTGGCAATGTTACAGAATCATCCAATTGCCAACGCACAGTCTGTAGCTATACAGGATACACAAATAATTCAATTTCGACCCAACTCGTTACAGAGTCTACCTGTCCTAGTAAGTTTGCTAGATCTCTGCTTGACAAGTTGAATACATTATCAGGGATCATAACGAGGTTTTCTAACTATATTTGATGAATGTTCAGGTCCTCCACCATCAATTCAGCCTCCTGTCGCTTCTACTCCAAATGTTGAGCCTCCTCGCATTTCTCGCCCTGCAAATTCTACTCCTCCGCTTGGACTGCAGTGGTGGAACCGGGCACTGGTCCAGCTTGTGCTGATGTTTATCAGTTTGTCTTGGTAGAACAAAATCTGTGAGATTGATCTTTCTTCTTGTTTGCTTTTCTTTCTTTCACTACTAGCAGTGAAAGTATTGGTACTCCTATAGCGGAAACTCTATTTATGTTTCTCTCTATTTTGTTTCACATATTATCATACAAATTATGCCCACTATTTTGTTATTCCTTCATATTACAAGCCCAACACATCTTCAAAGCTCATTTCGGCCATTTGATCCTACGGAAGAAGTATCTCAATCTCCCGTCCTAACTCCTCCACTGTTCACAAGGCAACTACGAAAAATTAACTACAGGCCTTCCATCCTGCCAATGCCTTCTCGTCCCCTAGGATGGAATGCTGGGTATCCATGAAGAGAGTATATTCAAGCGCAATCTTTGTTTCCGTCCAGGCATAAGAGCCATCAGCAAGCTCATCAACCATAATCTAAATTTGTGTTAAAAATTAGAAAAATATTACAGTATGGTGATACACCAGCAGGCTCCCCTCAAAAAATAGGGCTTTGATTTTCCCAGCGCCAGACTTCTCTCAATCCCAAATGACCATTAACTAAGATAACATCCTGTATTTTCATTTCTAAATCCTATGTAATGAATAAGCCATCTAGCGCTAAAACTAACTTTAACTTCTTTACCAACAAGTGACATCTTGGCGAACCTTGAGCAGCTCAACCAAATCCTGTTAATCAAAGTCCAGGCAAGCCAAAAGCTGCAATTCTGGCCTCCAAGAAACGACATATGATCCTAGAGTACTCTAGACTCTTGTCAAAATCAAAATAGGAATAGAGTGAAGACATTAACATTTTTCAACTGAATAGGATATACCCCACACAAAATCTGAAAAATCATTTTGAATAGATAGACAAGCATACAACACTGCAAAGCACAAAACATTGCAGAACTTAAGTAGACAAGCTAGAAGGAAAACCTCATGTCCCACTGAGAAATATAATCACACTTTGTTAAAATGTTGCGTCAATGCTCCAAAGCTTTTATTTTATCAAAATAATTATGCACTTCCTGTGTTATTTCAGACGTTAGTTGGTCTCCCATCATCAACTTATATTCTTCAAATTTTGCCTCATCACAATTCAGAGCTGCATCTTTACATGCCCTAATGCTTCCTATTAATAGAACAAAAAAAATCTTACACACCAGCAGTCAAGAAATTTCGAACAAACATAACAGTATATCAAGGTTAATCAAAACTAACCACTTAATCTTAACATATTGAACATGACAGGACAGTCCCCAATGCTTTTGACCATGGTGATAGCAGACCATATCTTTTGGTAGTCATCCCGTGCTACTCTAATAACACATAGTTTGGTTATAGGATTTACATACTTAACTGCCCATTCAATGTACAAAAAGAGGATCAAGACATGAACCAAAAAGAAAAAAAAACAATAATCTACATTGATGATAAATTAGAATGTAATCGAAGTAAATACACACTTACCCTGCAGTGACACTAGTGATGAGGCAAGACTACATTCTCCAAAGTTTGTCAAGATGCTGTCCTTGATAGCTTTTGTGACATTGAATTGGCTCAGCCTAATGGGATCTTCTCGACCTATATCCCTGTTAGGGTCTAAATGAATCTCCATAACCAAATACCTATTCTTAAACGCCACCATCTTCTTTCACTGTGAAGGGCAGAACGTTTAAGCTCATCAAGTAATAGAATATAAATTCAATGTTATGTTAGAGGCCGTTGTTTTAAAGAAGAACAGGTCACACTAGCAAACAATCGGTTTCTTCACTCAGGAACTTAAAACCACAATCAACCTTGAAGCAGTACAGACATTCGGACATCCTCAATTCCTAATGTAAAGAACAATAATTGATACCTTGTTTGACACAAAATACATGCTAGATCAAAGGAACCAATTCAAAGACATAAATAATAGAGAAGGATAAGGAAAAACTAGATGCACATACTACATGCCCAACAAAACCCCAATTCACCAAAAAAAAAAAATACTCAACTACCAAAAGTCTTTCTTGAGTAAACGCACCATGACCATCACAGCAAACAAAATCCAAAGAATACACACAAGAGCAACAGAATCAGTGGAGACAAGCAAGAAGGAGAAAGGGTTATGTCAAGAAAGTCCGGGTCTATGCTGGCTATCATTCAGAAACGCAACCAATTTACATATTATATTATCAAACGGAGAAGAAGCATAGAATAGATGCAAGGCAAAACCTTGTTGAAAGAGCAGGGTGTACAGTGACCTCGCTAAGGAGATTGATGGAGGAGGAGCTGCTCATGTAGTCAGCATCGGCGTTGGCCACGCCGTGGCGAAGCTGGCAAGGGGATAGAGAGTGGTGGGGAAGCAGCCAAAAGGATTTTGTGTTTAGGCTAATGATTTTGTTATAGAAGTTATTGGTAATTTTAATTTAATAATGAGTTTAATTAGTTATTTTTAGCTTTACATAACTAATAAAAATTATTAAAATCATAATTTTAAATACTATACCGGCCACTGTACCAAATTTTCAAGTGGTACATGGTATGCATGGTTTAACCAGGTTCAATCCGGTTGAACCGGATTTAATATTTATTTATATTATTCCTAATTTTAAAAAAATTACAAGAACCTCCCCTAATTTTTAAAATAATACTCTTATACCTATATATAAACAAAGACATACAAACTATAACCTAACAATAATTTCAAATCAAAATAAAACAAACATTATCCATAACACACAATCTAACACTGTTATAAAAACATCCACACACATCATAGTTTTTAATTTTCAATTAAAAACCAAACATCAACCATAATCTATGGGTCCATAGCTCATACTAATGATTATTGCTAACATGGTATTCAAATTTGCTTTGAGACGGTCATCATCGACCTTTAGTTCTTCCAGCCATGCTTGCTCTGTTCCATCAGGTTAAAAATTTTCAAAAAGAAATAAATATTTTTGAGCCATTGCAAGCAACAGTATGTCATACAAAATTAGAGCTAACACAAATATAGAATGATGCCAATTCTAAAAATACTCCTGGCGTTTACAGCATCAACAAATCATAAACTCTTCATTGAACGTTGGAAATGCTTTGTTCATAAATTCTCCCCCTTGCAGACCCAAACCATGCTAGTACGACTCATGCCTCACCAAATAAGCAAACCTACTAGATCCAGATCCCATGTAATTACCAATCTAATTCCACAACCAATTCACAATCACCACCATCAGAAAACAATATAAAAAAAGATGAAGAAATGAACTGAAAGTTGAAAGAAAAATACACTCGGGAAGGGGTGACCTTATTGCTCGCAAACGCCGTCGGGGAGGAAGATGGCGGCGCCGGCAAGACGTCGTCGGCAGGAGTGAAGGTGGGCAACGGAGATGATGCCGTGAGGAAACTCCGGTAGGTAGAGGCGCTGTCGGCAAGACGTTGGTGACGACGATGGCGGCGCAGGCAAGAAAAAGCCGGCGGTAGTAGAAGTCGGCGGTGGCGATGCCGTCAGGGAGGAAACTCGGCCAGTAGAGAGCCGAGAGGAGTTGCTCGCAAGACGTCGGGGAGGAAACTCGACGAGGAGGAAGATGGCAGTGCCGGAAAAACGTGCCGGCGGTGGTTGGGTACCGGCAAGACGTCGCCGGCGGCGATTGAAGATTTGGGACAATTAGGTTTCGTTGGGGGAGTAGGGATGGGGAAGCGGAATATTTATTTCCGGGTGTTACATTGGACCGGCCGGTTCATTCGATGATTCGAATCGCGGTACGCCGGTTTTCTAAAAACCGGGGGAAACGAACCGAATTCGGTTGAACCCGATCTGTTTTATCATATCAGGCATTAAAACTATCAATTTTATTAAAATATTATTATCCTTTGTGTAACTGTGTTTAGGGGTTTTAAAAGTTGATTATGATGGGTTTCGGTCCAAATCAAAAAAAGAAGAACAAACGGACCCGGTGAACAGTGTTGCACTTTAACGAAAACCAAACTACAACCCAGCCAAATTTCAGTTTGGTTGGGTCGGTTATATTCAGCCTACACATACGAATAATTAGGGGTGGGCGCGGACGTCCGAATTGATCCGACCGTCCGAAGTCCGAAGTATGTCCGACCGAATTTAACCGACCGAATTAAAACAAACCAAACATGGACATTTCTTTGTCCGACCGAATGACCGACCGAATGACCGATATTTTACATCAATAATATAATATTTTAAACATTTGTAAGGCTAATATTATAGTTTATAAAAATTTTAAAATATAATATACAGTAAATTAATTAAGTTTATACATAAAATTGATATTTAATATCTTAAATAATAAAAAATAACATATATAGGATAAAAGTCACTCTTATTATAAGCCATAAGTACTTTGAGAATTAATACCCAACAATCTCCTGTGTGAAATAATATAAAAAGATGGCAAATAAAGCCAATGAAGAAATATTCAAAAGATGGCAAATAAAGCCAATGAAGAAACATTCAAATGTAAGTGAACAGTTAATCAGGTGCACTGGTTTCATTCTTTAATAAGCACCAACGTCTCAAGTAACGAAATATTTCGAAGAAAAAGCCGATTCGAAAACTACGACTTTAAACAAGCTAAAGTTTGGTATAAAAAAGAACAGGCTAGATTTTATAAATTAATCTCAACAAAAATTTCACCATCCTTAAATCTTTGTATCCCTCAAGAGAAAATAATCTTTGAAATTTATTATTCACCAACAATTATCAAAATTTGTTAGAATAAATTTTTTTTACATTATCATCCAAGTATAAATAATCTAACCTTATAAAATAATAAGAATTAATCCTAGATATAAAATAAACTAAATTTAGGATAAATTAAGTGATATATACACTGCACGGGCGGCGGTTCGACGGAGTCCGACGGCGCCGCAACGGTAGTCCAGCGGCGGAGGCAAGGCAGACGAGGCAGGCAGTGGCAGATGTTTAGGGTGGTGGTCCGGCGGAGGCAGGTGGAGGCTGGAGCGGTGCAAGCTGGGCAGGGGAGGGCAGTGGCAAGAGGCGGCAGTGGATCTTCACACGACGCGCAGAGGGTGGCGGAGACACGAGCAGATGGTGGCGGTCCGGCGGAGGCAGATGAGGCGTCCAGGCGGAGCAGAGGTGGTCCGTGCGGAGGCAAGCGGAGCGGAGAGGCATGCAGTCGCGACGGTGGCGGTTCGGCAGAGGCAAGAAGAGGTTGGGTGAGGGCGGCGGAGGGCGGCGGTGGCGGCGGCGCCCTATAAACAGTATTTCTTGGTTAGGGTTTAAAAGTTTAAGTTTTGATTTCGAACCATCCACGGGCATTGTCCGGGCCCGACAGACAAGTCGGACATTAACTCGATCGGACAAGTTTTGTCCGATAAAATTTCGAACAAACGCAGACAATAAATTGTCCGACGTCCGTCCGACCGATGCCCACCCCTAAGAATAATAATTTAACAAATAATTTATACACAAAACAATAAGGATTTAATATGTAATATGTTGAATGAGACTACTGCGAAATTAATGTTCCACAAGCCTATTTCTCACGACCCGAGCTGATTTATCAATAAATTTCACATATAAAATAGCATAAATAGTTCTATGAACTCAGTAACACCGTGAGAAACAAGCTCAATACACATGGGATCCTAACAAACTGAACTGAATTTGTCTTAACCACCCAGGTTTTATTTTTTTTGGCTTGAGACTCAGGTTGATTAGCACCCCTACATTATGGAACCAAATGTACTACTGTGGGAGGAGGTTTATGAAGCATAGCCACTAGTATTATTTAGATAATTTCACTATATTATTAGACCTTGTTTTGGAACTTTTATCAAATCTCATTGGATGGCGATGCGCCTCGGATGTTTGTGCTCCTACGCATGGGTATGGCCTTGAATTTGTAGTCGCACACAGTTCACACATATACTTGGGCCCTGACTCCTGAGCACTTTTGATGTTTCAAGCCCATTAACGTAATGGGTTATTTACCCAAATTTGCTACTCCATTTCGTTGTTTTTTACCCAAGCAATTGTTATTCCGAACCAAATAACCAAACCTAATTGATCAAACCCCTAATTATGCCTACGTAGTTGCAAAATCGAAGAAAAAAAAGAACTGGGAGGAAACAAGAGGAGGTGGGTAAAGATTTTAGGCCATGAAATACGGAACCAACAAAAGAGGAAGAAATAGAGGAGAAGAGGAAAAAGGGATGATGAGCCCCCTCACCGAAAAACCTTTCCGGCGATCCTCAGAACACATTGTCATTGCAGCCGCCACGGAGAGGAGTTCCTATTCGCCCTTGCCCAATAAATGGAGTGCCTCAATCCAATTTGCTATTAATTTGCTGCCCTTGATCGCCAACCGCCGGGAATGTACTAGGAAGAAGGAGATACTAGAATTGTCCGTGTTGCAGCCATTTGGCCGGACCGCAAGTTGCCTTGCTGGAAGCCCACACGTAATTGTTAAGGCCCACTTGCTCAAGCCCACACCCAACTATCAAACCCACTGCAAGTCCAGGCTACTCAAGCTCGAGTCTCGTCCCAGGACCATCAGCAGTGAACCAGGCCATATTGTATAGCAAGGCAAACCAACCAGGCTGGTTCGGTTCAACTCGGACTTTAACTCAAGACCTTCTCGTGTACCATTTTGCATAAAACTTACCCCCACCATTTTTTGCACTCGGATGCAGTGACAAAGTTTTTTTTAAGATGAGGCGAGCTAGAGCATTGGAATCCAATAACTCAAAAGGCGATATTATTAAAAAAAAGGCAAAATTTACTATTTTATGTAAATTATAAAAATTAAAGAAAATAATGAATTTATAGTTATTAAATTATTATAAATTGACTTAAGAATTCGAATTAAATTGTAATGAACCATGTGAAAAAAGTTTAGGTATTATTCCTCGTACTTGATATTTTATTTTTTACTCAGTACGATTTTTTTGTGTGACAAGAACATCTTTGGTCCCGCCAAACCTTCTAACTCAATACAAAACGAAGATTAATTATATACATTCAATCTTCAATCTCATGTTGGGGGAAGAACTAATAATTGAATGACTCGATCGTATTAAGAACTAGCCCTTAGAACGGGCTCTTCCTTCGTAAGAATTTCACTATTAGTCAGTTGTCTTAGGTTTTGTATTAAGCATGTGTTCTGCTTGCTGCTCTTGACAAACCAGGCAAAATGCATCTATGTACTTTATATAGCCTTATTTCCCGTGCATTTTTAGCTCAATTGTCGTGGCTTCAATTGTAGTTGACTCACACGTATCAAAATAGAACGTTGTTGTATTTGTGTACGTTTTGTTGACTGAAAGAACTAACGAATGAATGCTGCCTGTTGTAACTTTCTTGTCAACGCGGGAATTAGACAACGAGAGGAGAATCTCAATTCCGGCCCCACCCGTAGCCTTATCTACATCGTATGTGTTGATTACAACGACGCTTCCTTACCAAAGCTGAATTGACACTATCCTTATCCACTAGTCTTCCGATAAAAACACAAAACTGGCTCTGGGACCCACACATAACATATGTGGCTGCCCTGTGACGGTAACACGTGTTTCCTAGTCACCGCTCTCCTAGTGGTGGCCGGTGCATGTCTCGAAAACGGCCAACCCCTGGGGATGACTTTTTGGCACATGCTGACTCATCAAGATTACTCTTGCCATCATGGCCATGAGTCGTCCGGGACAAGTCAGTGAACATATTTTGTCATTAGATAGCCATTAGAAGGTAGGAATATTATTTGAAAAAATTTGCGTGACCAAGAAGAATGATGTTGGAGAGAAAAAATGTAGTACGACAAATGAGTGCTAATAAAGATAATCCATCCACGTCAATTCAATAAAGGTAAATATAGTTAAAAGTAAATATAGAAACAAACTACTATATAGCAAGAAATATGCGTGAAAGAATCTAATAATTCGAAACAGTGCTAAACGAAGAAAATGAAGAAATAATTACTTTAAGCAGAAGCATACGAGAATAATGAAACCATCCAAGAAGTAATTAAGAGATGAACCAACTTTTAGATGTTAGACAAGTATTTTTGATGTCAACAAATCAGCTAAGTGAAGAATAAATACTAAATCAAATTATTTAAGAAAGATTCCGCCAAAGTAGAGAGTGAATGAAACGAATCGAGGATACAATGCAACAAAAGCTTGCCTATATGAAACGGGCTAATGTTGCAACTGGGAGGTCATCAAGACGAGAAGACAACCATCTTATACAATATCCAACAACGGACCAATCCTTAGAGGCCAGACAGATGCCTTCAACCTCCGCAAATTCATTGTATCCACCTCACCTCCAACTACAAGAATAACTACCCCAACATTGACGGATCAAGCCAACATCCCTCATGAAATTAACAACTTTTCTTTGATTTTAGGCACTAAGTCTATCCACCAAGTATTTACAACATCAACTTTACCGCCCAAACAGATTTTGGCACAACACAACCAATTACAACAACCAAGTAGGAACGAGCCTTGTTCGCTTCCTCATTCTGCATGGTTTCCATAACCACCATACTACCAGCCGTTATACCCATACTAGTGGTATGACCCTACATGCTCCCAACAACCATCAGTTATGGTGTTTCTATCATTAATCGCAACCACGGTGCCTATCCCAATGGTACCGCCAATGATGCTAACAAGTCAAATGCTAGTTCCTGTTAAAATTTTACCGGCAAGCCAGCCACAAGCCCAATTGCTAACCATTTCAATTACGCCAATGTCAAACTTTTGCTATGAAGAGTTAAAAACTGACATGAATGCACAAACCCAACTTATCACTGCATTGATCGGAAAGAAAGACAAAGAATTAATCGAAGCAACCAAGCACCTCCTACCACTAGTTGATGAAGTCTACACAGAAGTTTTGCCTAAGAAGTACAAACATCCTACCTTCATGAAGTTTGATGGAGACAACAACTTGGAGATCACATCAAAATCTTTGAGATTGAGTCTAAAGTAATCTCGACAAATAAAAAGCTAAAGTTACAATAATTTCCAGCATCTCTCAGTGGCAATTCACTAAGATGGTTCAACAACCATCTACCTAAATCGATTAGCTCATGGGAAGAACTTATCGAACAGTTCATAGCCCACTTTCAGTCAATAGAGATCCTGATAAAGATTGAGCATTTAAGACAATATTAGAGAGAGTCAAATGAAGAATTTTCTACATAGTTGAAAAGATTTAGAAATTTGTAATCTCAAATGAAGGAAACTTCTGATATCAAAGAGTTTGTAAAGATATGTGCGATGAATGCTGCATCGGCAACATGATTCTTAAGTAGTGTACAATGCAATACATTTGAAGAATTTTTTGAAAGAGTGTTAATATATGAAGAACTCAATAGAATTTCTACTTCAAAAAAGAATGAAGGAACCTTAAGCAATACAGATCACTAAGCTTAATCACATTGATCATGATTCACAGATAAATATGAAAAATGAAAGTGAAAGTCCAAGAGATGCTCTTAGAAAGCCTCGAAAATGGCATGAATAGAGGAATATAAAATACTACACATTTAACACTGGATATACTGAGAGGTGGTTCGACATGTTGAAGAGCAAGGAAAAATCATACTATAGATGCCAAAAACTCTATCGAAGCCAGAAGACGAGAAGAAGGAAAACTTCTATCGATTTCATCAAAGGTTAAGTCATCCGACAATGGAGTATCAATACATGATGGAAAATATCTAAGAGTTATTTGACAAAGGCAAGATCAAGTACAAAGCTCTAGCTGCTACTGTAATGATAGTAAGGCACTCATCTTCACCAACGAAGTCTCAAAAGAGAAAGGAGAAGCTAGATGAAGATAGGAAAAATGAGGGAATGGAAGTCCAGATGGTTAAGACCAAAGACATGAAGGTGTCACCTACTTCCAACGAAGGAATGAGGAAAGTATGTTGTACACCTTTACCAATTCAAAAGTTTGAAGTTCAAGTTGATCAAAGAGTAAGACTTTGTGAAGGAAAATAGTTCGATAAAGAAAAGATAGAAGACAACTTGTTGTCCAAACAACTTCAACTCAAGAGAAAGTCAATTCAAAAATTCAATACAATATGGAAAAATAAAATTTCATCTAATGTGTAGCTTTGGCAGAAAGATAGTAATTCAAGGAAGGAAGCAGCATTACATTGGAGGAGACACAAGACTTATTACAATTAATCATGATGGTTCTTATTTAGATCTTGTCACTTGAATCTCAAACATATTTTGTATAAGCAGTCCTTTTATGATTAAATGTTTACCTGATGAAAGCTTGAAGTATTTGATCATAGCCACCAATGATAAAGACTTGGCAAATGTTGTAAAACCCGTGACTCGAGTCAGAGTTTTACGGGAGTGAACCAGTCGGTTCAACCGTTGGTTCGAGTCGAGTCAGCTTCATGGACCGCGAGCTGAGTTGAGGCCAGCTGTGAGTTATGAGCGATGAGGGTCATGTATGCTCAAGTGTACGATGATAACGCCTGAAAGATGATGAAAAATGGGTTATCAAGTATATGGAGGTATGTAGTATTGATTGTTATTTTTATTTTATCGCAGAATAGTTTTAGGCCGAATAACGCATTAGGACGCGTTGGATTATATTCAGGTGGGTTATTAGTTATAGAGCATGCCATTTGGATGTTGTTGTGTTTGTTTTATTTTATGGAATTTTTCCATATTTTTCTAGATTTTTTAAAATTTATTACGAACTAGATATTATTTTGACTCGAGTAGGAATCGAGTCAATACTTATTTACGAAACTGCCATTGAGGGTATTTTTCTCCCTCTCGACCCTTCTTCACCCAAACCCTCGCCGCCCCTCGTGCTTGTCGCCGCCGCCGCCGACGTCGCACAGCCGCCGATCAACGCCACCCCGCCCCGCCGTGCAGTCGTCGTGCCACCACGACCCACCCCGGCCACCGCCTCGCCGCCACGACGTCGGAATCACCCCACGAGCCGCGACGCGCTCCCTCGGCGATTCGCCGCCGTCCGGGCTGCTCCGTCGCCGCTGTGACCCCGACGACCACCCCTCGCCGTCGCCGACGTTTCCCCCACCATCTCGACCACCGTCGAGGCCGGCCGCAGCCTCGATCGGAGCACGCCGCCACCGCCGCCCATTTTCGACGCCGCCGTCGACGGCCATCGCCGCCTCGGCTACCTTGTTTGACACCGCCATCGGACCAAGCTCGTCGAGCTGGTGCCGATAGACCCCCTGATTGCTCCGTCCCGAATCGTCGCCGGAAAACCGCCAGAATTCGCCGGAAAACCGCCGACACTCGCCGGAAAACCGCCGGAACCGCCGGAAAATTGGATTCGTGGGAAATTCGCCGGATCATCCGCCGAACGCACCTGGTCCAATCTGATCGGACTTCGGACGCCGCTAGGTGCCGAATTCGAGTTTCGAGCCACGAAACGGAAACCCTAGCCGTCGCCGATTTTCGACGACGCGAGGTATAATTTATTTTAATTTAATTATTTGAAAGTATTGATTATTAGAATTGCATGCTAGGATTGGTGAATTGTATGTTATAATAATATATATTAATGTAGATTTGATTAAGGATAAAATGTGAAATTTGCTTGATTGAGTGGTGTTAAAAATGGAGGCTAAGAAATAAATTAGGGTAACTAGGTAATGATCATGATCTAATGCAAATTAGCCTAAGTAGGCTTGCTAGAATTAATATAGGTTAATGTGTGTTGATTGATGAGTGATTGTGTTGATTGGGTGTGCATGCTATAGGATGTGTGATTCATCATGCGGGCGTTAGTTTTTAGCTTGATTGTGTAGGTACGGTGTAGGAGCTCGCCGCCTAGGCGTGTGGACCCGTTTGGAGCTTCTACCAGGTCCGTTTAGGACTCGTTCTCTGATTTACGCTACTCTATTGTGCATTTGATTTATCCTATGCAGGACGAGTTAAGTGGAGTTTTATCGGATCCCACTTAACTCGGGCCATTTAGCCAACAGTTTTTTTTCGGATTAATAACCCTCGAGGATGAGATCCCTCGAGTTTGTTTTCAAACTTCAGATCCAGCTCAAGTTGCCTTCGGGCCTATTGTATAAATCCCAACCCAGGCCTATATATGTATAGTTTTCGCGTTTTCATTGAGAGATGGAATGAGGGTTACTTGCGGCCACGTCTTCAGATAGGGCGTGTGCCCGGAAGAGCGGGCTCTGGAGCTGGGGAGAACCGACTTCGTTCCCGAAGGATCCGGACAACTCCACCTTTGAGTTCCTCAAACCCGGAGAAGTGTGGAGGTTTACGGGTACTGCAATACAGCGCATGTCTAGACTTGTAGTTCAAAGGGTACTGAAGGCGACTGCCTGAGAGTGCTCGACCTTTGTGCTCAAGGCCAGGAGTAATATGGAAGGTGCAGAGGGCGGTAAGGAATGAAATTTGATGCGAGAAGCGATAGAGAAATGACCACGGTATGAGAATGAGAAAGAAAGGGGGACGCTGTCGACCCGAGGGCGACGGCTCCCGTATGTTCCCTGATGAGAGTTCTTGAGGAAGTATATGGTTTTGATTCAACAGGAGAGTTTGCTCTCCTATGCCAGATTGATATTAGTTATTTTTCGGGCCGGTAACACTCGTTACTGACAGTTTTTCTATATATATGTAGGTGAGGAATGCAAACGATGAAAGCTGTCGGGACTGCGGAGGAGCAGCACAGAACCGCGCACACATGTACCTGCCGCGTGTAACGTATGTATAATGATGATGTGTTATTGCTACGTGAGTGATAGTTTTGATGTGTTTGTTTGAATAAATTACTTGTTATGAAACGAACTGATAAATATGAATGAGTAGGGAGCCTTGAAATTCACACTCGGCTCGGGTAAAAACGAATGAGATAATGATTTAATGTCATGGTAGATTGTTATGTGTTATCGTATTTTCATAAAATAGTATATATTTTCTTTTGGTTTCTCATTTGTTGTTTTGTCTTATTTTGCTTGTACATCATAGCATGCATGTGGGACCGCGGTAGAACCCAATCGTTCCCATTCATGCATTTCATATTTGCATCTCCATCTTGAGACGCCGAGAGTAGATCCGGGTCGACTTAACCGAATCTAGTAGATTAGCGAACGGTTCGGTCGCCGGTGACATTTCCGGGTTGGTTCACGGGTGAGCCGAAACGGGGTGTTACAAATGTAGTTGAAGAGCAAGAGGAGTTCAACACAAGTCACAGATCAATTGCTCGCCTTCACCTGTTTGTGCTAACAAAAACATCCAAATCACCATCAAACTCGACATTGGAAAAAATGTTAGCAGCTTTAATCAAGATTAATGTCGTTAAAAATGTTGTAGCAAAAAGCTCAACAAATAGTAATAGACATCGCAAAAGAATAAGGTCACTTCCATACTAAAGAAGGAAAAGAAGATATCACGTGATTTTGTTGTCAAAGATGTTTGATGCCCTGAAAAAGAAGCCACATATGAGAGTAGAGACAAATCGTCATTCTTACGTTTCCACCCAAATCTACGAAGGAGAATGGAAAAAATTTGGATTTGGTGACTATGACCGTTGAGTAAAGAAGTTTCTACCAAAGATTAATATGATTGTCAGCTTCGACACCATGACCAAGGAGGCACCCTATACTAGCTCATACAAAAAAGCAAGGGAAAACGAAAAAAAGTTGAAAGAAAAGCAAAAAAGATAAAAATTGTATTTTGCTAATTCTTCTTTTGAACTCAGAAAAAGTAGCGAGGGGGCTTATATTTGTCTACCAAGTGATCGAACCCTAATCGAGCCTAAGCTTCCACACCTAGCCATCACTTAAGAAACCATCCACGGTGGATTCAAAATCAAAAGAAGAGGATAAAAAGAAAATAAGAGGAGGTGGGTAAAAATTTCAAACTTACGGAACAAACCAAAGGCTTATATAAATACTTTGTGACAAAGTTATAAATTGAGAGGGTTCGTACATTAAGAGAAAAAAAAAGAACAAAAGAAACAGAACAAAAGGGGGAAAGGGAGGAGCCCCCTCGCTATAGAACCTTTCCAGCAACCCTCAAATCCATTATCGTTGCATCCCCTAGGAACCAGATTTGAACTGGTGACACGAGGATTTTCAGTCCTCTGCTCTACCAAGAAGCGACCTCAAACTTGCCAATCAATGAAGTAATATGATAAATAAAGAGACGAGTCTATACTCGTCCTTGCCGAAGAAATAGACTGCCCCAGTCCAATTTGCCGCTAATTTTCTGCCCTTAATCGCCAACTGCCGCGGCATGTCGCTAGGAACAAGGAGATAAACGGGTCTGATACCCGTTTAGAATTGTCTGCGTTGCAGCCCATTTGGGCGGACTGCAAGCTGCTGTGGTGGAAGCCCACATGCAATTGTTAAGGCTCACTTGCTCAAGCCCACACCCAACTATCAAACCCACTGCAAGTCCAGGCTACTCAAGCTCGAGACTGGGCCCAGGCCCATCAGCAATGAACCAGGCCATATTGTATGAAGGCGAACCAACCCGGCTAGTTCGATTCAACTCGGATTTCAACTTGGACTTTAAGTCGAGACCTTCTCGTGTACAGTTCTGCATGACACTTTCCACCCTAGTATTTATTTGTGCTCCGAATGCATTGACAAGGTTATTTTAAAAATTTGAAGACAAAGAGCAGGTAAACCAGTGAATTGGAGTTGAAGATCTCAAATGGAAATTTATTTAAAGGCGACAAAATTTACTATTTATTATAAAATATAAAAATAAAAAAAATAAATTTATAATTATAGAGTAATTGTAGACTGACTCAAAATTCGAATTGAATCCTGATAAATCATGTAAAAAATTTTAGGCATTATTCCTCGTGCTTGACATTTTATTTTCTGTTCGGATGATATTTTTGTGCAACAAGAGCATCTTTGATTCCATTGAACCCTCTAACCTAAGACAAAATGATGACTAATTTGTGGGGGCATACATCTTGCACCTAAACGTGTATATATATATATATATATATATATATATATATATATATATATATAGAAAAGGTATTCTATATGCATTCAATCTTCACCTGTTAGGGAAAGAATGATTCGATCGTATTAAAAACTAGCCCTCAGAACGGGTACTTCCTTCGTAAGAATTTTACTATTACTCATTTATCTTAGGTTTTGCATTAAGCATGAGTTCTGCTTGCCGCTATTGACAAACCATGCAACATGCATGTATGTACTTCGTATAACCTTATTTGCCGTGCATTTTTTGCCAAGACTTTTATAGCTCAGTTGTCTTGGCGTCAGTTCTAGTTGACACGCACATATCAACATAGAACATTATTTTTATGTGTGTACGTTTTGTTGACTGAAAACAGCCGACAAATGAATGCTGCATGTTGTAATTTCCCTGCCAACACTGGAATTAAACAACGAGAGGAGAATCTCAACTGCGGGCCCACCAGAGCCTTATCTAAATCTGATGTGTTGATTACAACCAAAGCGATCGAGATTGTCACACTGATCTGAATTGACATTATCCTCATCCACTAACCTCAGGACGTGATAAAACACACAACCGGCACCGGGACCCACACCTAACGTCTGTGGCTGCCCTGCGCCGACAACACGTGTTTCCTATTCACACAGCAGCTCGTGATGACGTGGACAAGTCACGGCCATGAGCTGGAGACCGCGTGGACAGAGTGGATAAAGATGAGTCAGCATGTCGCAAAAAGTCATCCCCGGTTGGCCGTTTTCGAGACACGCACCGCCACCAACCACTGGGGGGAGCGCTTGTGGATAAGACTCCTCGGGCCCACCGGCACAGGTCCGTGGGCCCATACGTGGCCTACGCACATGGCGACACGAGAGCTAACGAGATCTACGTGGAAAAGGACGCTGGTGGAGAGACGTCTGCTTCGAAAGTACTCTCAGGGTCCTATTATTATAAAGTACGTGATTATTAAAAATGCAATAAAACATTTAGAAACTTAATAAATAAATAATATATGCATAAATAATTGCAGCAATCCCTTAATTAAACACTTCATTATGGAATTAGACGTATCTTAACAATCCACATCTCTTTCAGAACCACTCGATTATTAAAAGGTTATGACGGAACCGATTTAAACCTCCGAATTAAGGCATGACTAGTACGGTAAAATCGGGCCCGGAGTTCAATCTAACGGTCAAGGATCATCCACCTGGCAAGATCTGAATGCTCGCGTAGATATGAGACAACCGAGCTGTGCCGTTACAATCTGCGGGGCCCACCGCAGTCTCAGGTAGTGTCGACAAGCCAAACATTTTAGCCTCGAACCGTTTCGTGGCCACCATTAATAGTTTTTAGAGAAGCCACCAATTTATACGCCATCGATACACCTACACCTATAATTCCGTAATTTTAATGTTTTTACCACCTGCTCTTATAATTCTTGAGAATCGTCTACGAGGTTGCTTATCGCAAATTTTTTACAATTAGATTATTTAATTACTTACATTAATTTGTCTTTTAAGTCATAATATTTTTAAATAAGTCTATTTTTCAATAAAATGGATAACCAAAATACAATATTTTATAAATATATACAATAGTTCGAAAAAAATACTTACTTATATATATATAATTTTATTTATACAGTAATTTAATAAAATTATAATATTCAAAATATATGATTCAGTTGTCATTTATAAATTATAACATATTTTTATTTTTTACAAAAAATTACGTTCATAAAATTGAGAATAATTAAAAAATAAATGTCATATTTTAATCCGTGATTTATTAACCACACACATACAACTCAAAACTTATTTTTCTCTGATAATTAAAACACATCATAATATATCTTGCACTTTAATTATTATAGAATATCGTATTTACTTATTCATGGTAAAAAATAGTATCAATATAAAAGTTATAAAAATACTCTCTTAGCCTATTTCCGATTGATAAATTCTATAATACTTAAGGAATTGTAATGTGGCGTATGCAAGAAAAAAAGGTGGACTCACAGAGACCCCACCGGACCCGCACGAGCCCAATCCCCCACGCTTCCTCCTCCCCGGCCCGCGGCCGTCGCCGTCGTCTTCGCACCCTTTTTAGCACCGCCGCCTATCTCTCGCTCTCCCTCTCGGTCGGCGGCGGATGACATTTTCCTAAACCACTCGCCGGCGGCCATGAACGCGACCACCCGTGACTTCCTCGGCCGCGAACGGTGGTGCCTCGGCGCCTTCCCCGCCCCGCCCCCCGCCGCCGGCGGCCAGGCGGCGGTGCCGCGAGGTGCTGCTGCTCGGAGACGAAGCTTCCGAAGTTTGCGGCGGCTGGGCCGGGCGGGCCGCTCCGGGCTGCTGGGGTCTCGGCGGCGGTGGCCGCGGCCGGCGGGGATGGGGATTTCCCCGGCGGGAGGGTGCGGGCAATGCCGGCGCAATCGTTCGTCTCCCCATGGTGAGCGCGGCTTTTTTTGCGAATTTTGAATTTTGTAGTTCCGATGTGTTTCTTCTACTTCGGTGAGCAGCGGCATTTGTAGCGATGATAATAAGGTTCTTGTTTTTTTTCGAAGTTGTGATGCAAAAAAATGGTTTATTTTACGAGTTTCAATCTGTTCTTCTTAGTTTTGATTGTATGCGAGTGTTTTGCAAGCCAAAGAACTGTTTTACTGTAACAAAATTGTGATGTCATGGCTACTTTTGGATTAGTTTGTTTGATTTGAGTGCTTGTTGCAGTTATAATGAGTTGTATTGGAATTGCTGCAGGCCAAGGGAGTCTTCTAGACAGGACGAGTTTTCTCGTCGTTGTAGCTCTAAGAATTCTGGTCCCCAATCTCGTGATACTCCGCCTAAGAGAGGTAAGTCGAAGGGTAATCAGTGTCAACTTAGTTCTTATGTTTTATGCTTTTTTTATTTGTATATTGAGATTGGATTTTCCTAGAAATGGTGATTGTTTTTTTAAAACTTGTGGGTAGATACTGGCATTGCTAATGAGAAGGATTGGGAGATCAATTTGTTGTATGAAAAGGTAAAGGATACGGGCACCAATGAAGATGGGAGTACGTGGTATCGGGAGAGTGGAGAGGATCTTGGTGAGAATGGGTACAGATGTAGGTGGGCGAAGATGGGTGGCCAATCTCGTGATGGTTTATCAGAATGGAAAGAAACGGTAGTGAACTTCTCCACTGATCGCATATCCATTTTTAGCATTATAGTTTTCATTGTATTGAGCAAGTATAGAACATGTGCGTATCAGTACACATTCATAAGATTCATAATCAGTTAATCACATATCCCTGATAAGTAATGTACAGATAATAATATTTAACTGGTTTTTATCCTTCTTGACAGTGGTGGGAGAAAAGCGATTGGACCGGATATAAAGAGCTGGGTATTTTCCCTCTTGCTGCTTGATTTCTATATTGGTTTGTCTAGTTATTGCTGCTGGATAGTGTGGCGAAAGATTTGAAGTTGGGCATTTCCGGTGCTTTCCCTGGACTTACCTTTACTGAACTAGTACTTTTCATTAGGTGTGGAGAAATCCGGGAAAAATGCTGAAGGTGATTCTTGGTGGGAAACATGGCAGGAAGTTATGCACCAGGATGAATGGAGGTGTGCATTATATAGAAATACATCTGACGAGCTATTGGTATTTAAGTTTTGCACCTGTGAGCCCGTAACTGTTGTTGGAATACCTGGAAGAAAACGCCTGATGTTAATCTTTTAAGACACAGTTAGCAGTAATGTAGACTATGTTCTTCGTGTGATAGGATATTTCAGTTTTCACCTAAGATTAGCTTGCTTGCTAGAAATATTTTCCAAATATGGTCTAACTTATGATTATATGACCTTGAACATTAATGCCAAGTCTAGGGTGGGACAGCTTATTTTTGTATAAACAGCCTTAGCAACCCATTTTGCAATTCTTTTCCTCATACGAATTTCAATAAAGTTTTACATAGAAATGATGACCCCAAAGTTTTTAACATGTACTGAATGTACAATAGCATACATTGTGTAGAGAAATCTTTGAGCACTATATACCGGAATCGTGGCACAAAACAATTGCAGTCATTGCTTCTGGAAGGTCTGGCAGAAGATTATCTTCTGCATAATTGGCTCACCCTGGCCTCGTATTTGTGGCTGTATAAAATTTACTTTTGATGTCAGGCTGTCTGATAGTGGAGCTGATCGATGTAATTTGTAGTTCAGGTTCTAATCCCCTACCTAGTAAGATGTGTTGATGAAGGGCACTGATAACTATATTGTATATTGTAAAAGAGCTTCCCTGGCTTCTGGCCTGTTGCTGGTGACCATGATTGTAAATTAAGGACTTTTTTGGACTTGTGCAGCAATTTGGCAAGGATAGAGAGAAGCGCACAAAAGCAAGCCAAGTCTGGCACAGAGGATGCTGGGTGGTATGAAAAATGGTGAGGCAATTCATTTTTGATGGCAAGGGAATTATTATTGAACAATGTTCTGTTCGCATTCTTATGAATACTTTCTTTTGAATTGCTGTAGGTGGGAGAAGTATGATGCAAAAGGTTGGACTGAAAAGGGGGCACACAAGTATGGCAGACTGAACGAACAGTCATGGTGGGAAAAATGGGGAGAGCACTATGATGGAAGAGGATCAGTCTTGAAATGGTTTGACTTTTAACATATTATCCAAACTAATGAAGTTATCAAGTGGAAATATAAGATACATGCTGTGTGATGTCTGATCTGTCTGAGGGTGGCTCTGCTCGACTGAACCATTGATGCATTATCAAAGTGAACCAACATCACTTACAATACTTTCTCATTATTAACTGTTTCAAGCATGTTTACCAGTTCCACTTCATGATTTATGAAATAGAATTTTTTCTGGTTTTTTTAAGCAGACTCTGTCCTACGCACTGAGCACCATTTGTTTGCTTTATGAAGTGTAGTGTGTAAGGCTTTGTAATCCTATTAACTGACTGTTGATTCTGTTTTCAGGACGGATAAATGGGCAGAAACTGAATTAGGCACCAAATGGGGAGATAAGTGGGAGGAGAAGTTTTTTGCTGGTATTGGTTCCCGGCAAGGGGAAACATGGCATGTCTCACCTGCTGGTGAACGTAAGTATATTTATATGTATGTTAGGAGCTGAGTATTAATTAACATTGCAGCGTATTATTCTGTTGAAACATGACCATCAGGGTTTACTGCTATCATTTGACATTTTGCGATTCTGTCAATGTGCTTGTACTAAATAATGCTTCTAGATAAGACAAGGCAATGACTATTAAGAAACAAATCTTTTGGTTCTTGGTCATATTGGGATTGTGGCATGAGTCCCACTTTATTGTTTCAATCCTTCTATGGAATATCAGTACAACAGACGTGAAAACTGAACTTTTTGAAACCAACATGTGGCTCCTTGCATTTTACCTGAAGAAAAAATTCACTTTGCTTCTATAGTTAGCAGCATTGGTTTTATTTCTGTATTCTGCTTCTTCCCATTGCATTGTATTGTTTGTGTATGATTATGTTGCTCCAATTTTAAAGGTAGGATTGGATCCATCCACAATTATTTGGGACTAGGCGGATGAAGAAAAGGGGATTTTGTTGTCTAATATTTATAGAATGTAGCCTTGATTCTTCTAGCTAATGTTTTCTGATTTTTGTACTTCCGAAATGGCATCTAGAATGGGTTGAATATTTACATGTTCCTTTTTAATACAAAGTCAGAGTACCCAGTATTTTCTCCATAAATTCTGTGATTGAATTTGCGGGTTGTTCAATCTTGATGTTGGGAGATTGATATTATGATTTTCCTTTGTCTAGGTTGGTCGAGAACATGGGGAGAAGAACACTTTGGAAATGGGTATGCCATAGAATATACAATTTGGTTGTGCTTTTCTAAGAAGCTTGCTCACGAAGACTTTGATCCTGCTTAGTCACGTTTTATTTGCTAAAGCAACCCTGTTTTTGTTATCACAGAAAAGTTCATAAATATGGGAAAAGTACAACAGGAGAAAGTTGGGACATTGTTGTTGATGAAGACACCTACGACGAGTAAGAATATATTCTAAGTGTTTGGTCTTACACGTGAACTATTCTGACTTTTTAATTTGGAAGGACGGTAACAACATTATAATTTACCTGCAGATCGGAACCGCATTATGGGTGGGCAGATGTTGTGGGGAACTCGAACCAATTACTTTCAATCGAGCCAAGGGAAAGACCACCTGGAGTTTACCCTAATTTCGATTTTGGATCTTCTCCTCTCCCTCCAGACGATTCTCCAGAAAATGAACCTCCTATTCCTCACTTATAATCCTTTCATTCCTTGTTTTTCTTGGGTTTGGCTTTTAGTTGATTTATTTATTGGAACTCCAATTCAAATGGTGGTGAGTCTAAGTATACTGGACGTCATTGATTTTCAATTGATTTATTCTTCTATCACATTGATTTAGTATATAGGTAAAACAAAGAAAGAGGAGATACAGGGTATGTTTGGTTAATGCCCCCTGCTCTTCTATTTCTCTTGCCATGATTTGTCGATTTACTCATGCCCTGCACTCTTCCTTGTAATCATCTTGCCAGCTACTTTTAACTGTTGATATTCATGAACAAAATTGGGATATAAACTGTACATCTGTTGGTGGACTTCATGAACAAAACATGCCCTGCACACTGTACAAACTTGGGATACATCCCAGGAGAAACCCTTGAAGAAATTGATCCTCATCAACATAAATTTCATGCATAGGATTAGGACCTGAAATAGAAGGGAGTTTAAATATACATATCTATTGGAACAGGCATGTTTCAATCTGAAAGAATGTCGTATAATTCAGCATCTTCTAGCTTAATCAATGGTTCAGAATCCAGCCTTCCAGATGGGAAGATGTTATCACCATCATCTGAATCCAACTCTGGCTCTTCTTCGCGAACAGTTTCCGTCAGTTCGCTTCGTCTAATGTTTTCAACTTTCTGCAGACCTTCAACTTCAGATCTTTCACATATGCATGCTGAAGGGTTCTCATGAAATTCACCTCTACCAGGCTTCACCTCATTTGGCTCGCCCATGAAGCCTTTCTGGTTAGTTCTTACCTTGGAGGAAAATACATCCCATGTCATGTTTGCTCTGCTCAGGAAGATAGAATACAGTTTCTTTGCATTTGGGCGTATAGTTCTCTTGTGGCCATAGTATTTCCTGAAAAGAAAGCACCAGATTAACGTATTAGATGCCAGCATTACTGGTTTCTCACAACTGATGAAAATTGCATAAATAAATATAGCAATTATGCTACCACTATACAAAATAATCACATACAAAAGTCAGCTCCTAACAAGGATTCAAAATGTTACCATACCTTCAACCAGCCAAAATTCTGGCCATGTTTCCGTTGTTGTTGGTCACGAGCACATCGCTTCTATCACAAACAATGAAGTCCAATGCAGCCATGCGTGAAGAAAATGGAGCCAACTCTACCTTAGTTGCAAGAGTTTCTTTAGAGTGGAAATTGGGAAATAGTGCTTTAAGAGGTGCCACTGTCTCATCCCCTCCATATATCAATCCTGATGCAACATAGATATGAACGTCATTGCCGAATCCTAAAGCTCTCAGCATAAGGCCAACCTCTTCTGGAGGAAGAGGGCACTTTCCATGTCTTCTTTCCTTCTCAGGATTGCTTGTCTGCAGATAGAATTAGGCTATGAAGTTTGAGTCAATAACAACATTATCAACTCTCCAGATTCAAGTTTCAAGACAAAACCCATGATTCTTACATGCAATCTCTTCCATCTTTTTCTGATTTCTCCCAGTTCTGCTCTTTCCTTGCTTCCTCCACCAAAATAGCATCCAGAAAATGCAAGCATATCAGGTTCAAACCTGAAAGCAAGGTGAATTTTAGCATTCCATGGGAAGCCAAGCTAATTTTAATCTCATGAGGCAAGAATGATATATATACATATAGTTCAAGAGTTTCTACCTCAGGTGCAATGCAATAAAATGCTTGCTTCTTTCTCTCATTCTTTGTACTAGAACTTTTCCCATTTCTTCGATTGGATCAGTAAACTTCAAAGCATGATAGTTTACTCGGCATCTTAGTTTATGTAAGTCTGCGTCCAGTTGATTCGAAAGTCTGTAATCAAATTTTGTGAGTTGCACAACCTGTATTGTTTACCACAAACTGCATTACTCTCTAAAATATGACTACATTTTGCAGCCAGAGATTGCCAGCAGAGGCCAATAACAATCACATCTCAACTCTCATTTTCATAGACAAGATAATATACAGGCCATACACGTTTCTTCAAAAGTGCAGGCAGTACACGATTCTGGTAGCATTTTGGCGTGCATTTCCGAGGAACACGCATCCTGTATGGATTCCCAGCAATTTTGCCACCCATCTTGGGAAGCTGTCTAACAATCTTGACATCTTTTGACAGAGAAGAAATAAACCAACCTACATTGAAGATCTCCCCAAAATCACTGCAGAAATAATCATCAATCATAAGTGCAATCTTGAAATGTGAAGTTTATGATCAAATTTATAGCTGCATATGGGGATGGCAAACCTCGAATCCTTCCAAAATGAATTCTCGTCCAACTTGGGGATGACAAGAGTGGCATTTAGTATACGAGCTGCCACAACAGCATCTGTTATCTACATAAAAAAAACGGTGAGTTCATCAGAAGCTTGCAAAAACCATATAGTTAGGCCAGGTTTTCTGTCATATAGCTTACTAATCAGTACCTCATCACTTAGTCATTGCTCAAGTACAATAACAACACTGTTGCATTTAGACAGAAATAAACAGGAAGAAAAGATATGTTTGGAGAGCAGATCTTACTCCAGTTCTCTGTTGGTTTAGTCCTCCACTGGTTGCAATCATCAGATAGCGGTTGGAATGTGTTACAACTTCAGCAGCTGCATAACAACAGAAGTTCATGGTTATGTGCGAATTTGCCTTCTTTCCTCAAATTCCATAGTGAATCTTAGAATACAAAACTACCAACGACTGCAAATGGAATTCATAACACAAAATTAACACGATTAAACTCATAAGTCCATTAGTGGGAAAGTTTGGAACAACTTGACAGGAACAGGATTAGATAAATCTATCATCTTATACACACGAACGCAATCAACAAAAAAAAAAAACTAAACATGAGTCGTCTCCGAAACTAATCTAATTATTTTCTTTATGAGATAGAGCTGCTTAATTTGAAGAAAACCATTGTTTCAGAAATACATCGATGCAAACACAATTTTTAGATACGTCCATAATTAAAAAATATACGAGAAATCATCATCCCTGAGAAAAATTGCAAACACGGAAACATTCCAACCTTTCGTTTTTAAATGGAAACTTTCCAACAACACAATGACACAAAATGTCCTTTCAAAATCCTCACATATCTCAACCGGTATGTAAAAAGATTGTAATGATGCCAAAGCAAACATTGCACTAAAGAGGAGCAAATTAAAAAATGGGCACACAAAAGGAAACTCGCCGGTCAAATTGATGCAACCGTAATAGAATTTCGCAGAAGCAGATCTCCAGAGATCCTTCCCGTTGCTCCCTCCCCACTCTACACGAACAACACAACAAAATCACATTCAAAGAAACAAAAACAAAACACAAAATTTTAGCAAAACCAGGAAGAAAGATGGCATCCCAGCTATCAAAAAATATACTGCTATCCGTAATCATACGAATCCTAGTTTAGCGTTCATGTCCCCAACACAGCATCGCTTTTTGGTATACTTATGGTGGAAGAAGAAAAAGAATGAAAAGAAGAACCTACAGGAACCCGAAAGACCTCCTCCTCCACTGCGCTCCGACGACCATCAACGCCGCCGCCATTTGCTGTCTTCTACAACACAGACAATTCAAACACCAACCAAACGAACCCCAAAATGTCAACATTCACAGATCATCAATTTGACAATAAAAAAATCCAAGAAATTTAACACAACGACTTACGAGAAGGGTGACGGGGTGCCCGGCGGATGTCGGAGTGGAAGTGAGGAAGGAGGCGACAGCGAGGAAGAGCAGAGCGGCGGTGGAGAAGGCCGAGGCAACAAGGTATCGCCGGCCGGTCTTGCGGTTAAGGAGGTGGTGGTGGCGCCGCCGGGAGAGTGCGGACATTGGTCTGAAAGTGGCGGGGTAGATCATGGAGATGGCCGGTGGTGGAGGTGGTGGCCGGCGGGCGGCGGTGGGGAGGAGGGGAGTGGGAGGAAGAGCAAGGATTCGGCCATGGAAGTTCCCACCAAAGCTTGGACCATTCGTGTTTATAAAAAACGGCGGGACGGACCTTTGACGTTTTGATATTTGTGTTTATAGCCTTTGTCTTTTCTATATTGCAAAAATAGGACTCTAAGGGGTTTAGCTATTACCTTATGCAAATCGACCAATACTTGATTTCTATCCGAGTTAATCCAACATTAAAAATATATTGATTGTTTCCCAATAATAGAATATTTTTTTCTATAAAAATTGTACATTTGATTTCATCTATAAATCCATTTTATTCTCTGTAAATTCCAATATCGATAAAAATGTTAGTGATTTTTTTATGTTGTTTATGGAGAATAATTTTTAGAGTAGAATGTGGTTAGATAGCGTTTTTAAAGTCACTTTTCATGTGTAATTTTTTTTCGATCGATAAAATAAGATGGACATTATTTACTTACTAATTGATAATGATATTTAAGAATATTTTATGTCTATTTTTTTACATGTCTTGCTTGTAAGGCGCATATATCTTTGCGTGTCCTTGTTGATATCTTAGTCATCATATGTTTAAGGCCCACACAATATGCATTACATGCATCTTTTTTATCTTATCTAAAACTCGTGATTCATGTTAAATTACTAATTCAACAAGATATAGATAAGCATAAACAAATATATTTCTTTAAATAAATTATAGTTAAATTAATTTTTATTTCCGTATTAATGGAATATAATTCTTGACCATAAATTTAGCATTCAACTACGAAGAATGATGTTGATAAAAAAGTACATCCAAATTTTCCACATTTTTAATGAAATTTTCTTTTTATATTTTACGCAAGAAATATTTTTATAATGTGAATCTACTATTTTTCAAGCATGAGAAGCAACCTTTACAACCATAAACAAGATAGTATCTCAAGATAAAAATATTAAATGAAATGCTAATGAAATATGATCAAGTATTAAAAAATCTTATTAGGATGTGGTTGAGGAGCAGGTTAAACAGGTTTAGGTGTTGAAACATTTGAATATAAAAAATAATAAGGTGGGGCAAATTACTTTGCAGTTGACTAAGTTGAGGGATTTCACAATGTACTTACCTTAGAAAATTTAATTCCTGAAATTCTTACACTAAGCTCGTTACTAGTTTCATCTCACGACCTTCTTTGGCCCGTGACCGGCAACCTAATTAATGTCTCTAGTCCAATCCATTATATAACACGAAACCAGGAGGCTTTGATATTATTTGTAACGACCAGACTCAAAATGAACATAATGCGCTAAGTCTTCTCTTCAAAAATCTATAATATATTCTCACTTGTAAACATAATCTTATCCCAATAAATATTAAATGTAGGATTAAATTGAGAGATTTCGGTACCAAACATCCAAAGATTTTGATGGCCTCCCTACTTTCTCTAGCACTTTGCTATAATTTTAATTGGTTTAAATCTCTTTAATTAGATGTGTTTAAGAATTTAACTATAATAATTAAATTAATCTCATTCAATTTAAAATTTTAAACCAATCATATAAGTGAGTTTGCTGTAGCATTTGCTACTGCAAATCCCTTGCCACTCTCCTCCCTCTTTCCTTCTTCGCATTAAACAAAATCCAATTGATTTAGTCGTGCCATTAACGTATCATTATCCTAAGTCCTAACAAATGACAACATTGTTTGATCAAGTCATGATTTGTCAATTTGGTTGTTGAAGCATCCGTGTTAGTGCTTTACATTAATCTCTTTTTTTATATTGTGCCACAAGAACATTAATTCCAGAGTATATATAAATGACTTAAATGATCACTTTGCAAGCAATCTTTGGGGAACACATGTTCTTTAAATCATGTACTTGTTGTCCATGATGAACGACCTTAGCAGCTTACCTGCTGTCTTTTATGTTTCTCAGAAGCTACAGTACTGATAATTCTATTAATTGATGACCGTGTAAACGTGAAAATAATGTTAAATTATAAGCTCCCCATTTGTCACCAGCTATATAAGAGCATTCCTTCACAACTTGTATTAAGAAGTCAGATGTTAATATCTATATACTCATGAGCTTTCATTGATGGGTCCGTCGCATTTTTGAAGCACCCAACAGACCAAATTAGAGTCAATAATATGAAGGCAAACTTTGTAGCAATATGATTATGATCCTAAGAATTATCTAAACGTTTGGTAATGGTAAATTTTTGTAAGCATGAAGACAACTTCCTCCATTTTGCTTCAAAAAAGCAATATCTACCATGGGAGTGATATGTTAGTTTCTTTCATTGAGGAAATGTATCAATCATTATATACAGAACCAGTGCATGTCGGCCTATTTAACATGTATCATGTGATGGTTTACTACTTAACCACTTACTATAAGTTATGAATTTGATATTACATATAAGATAATGTCGGCATCGCGTTTAATATAATCACAACGCTAGAAGGAGCTAGCTGTCCAGATTGGCCGTCCCCGGGAAAATGTAGGCAAAGGGTGAGTTTCTTAATTCGTTTGTCCATGCCATTCTACTTCCAGATTTATCCAATATCTTTCAGAAGAAGATAATAGACAAAGCTGGCTTCAAGATAGAACTATCCCAAGAACATTGATCCCCACTTACTATTAGTTATGAATTTGATATTACATATAAGATAATGTCGGCATCACGTTTAATACAATCACAAAGCTAGAAGGAGCTAGCAGTCCAGATTGGCCGTCCCCCGGAAAATGTAGTCAAAGGGTGAGCTTCTTAATTCGTTTGTCCATGCCATTCTACTTCCAGATTTATCCAATATCTTTCAGAAGAAGATAATAGACAAAGCTGGCTTCAAGATAGAACTATCCCAAGAACATTGATCCCCACTTATCCACTGAACGGAGCCATAGTGTACAAGGACACAATTAGGGGTCTAAATGACCATCTGATTGACCCATTTATCAGCTGTTTTGAATTATATGGAAGAGAGATGACGAAGACCTTATTCAATATATAAGAAAAATAATTAAAGACTTGGTCAATTTAACCAAACCAAATTTAAAATTTAAATATAAACGGTAATGAGAAAAGGCTCTACCATAAATGATTTACTGATTTATTTGAATATTATTTAATTATCTTAGATGTAATTATAAATTTTAGTTTTACCTCAACATTAATCCTGAAACCTTCAATTGTCCACACATCAATTTGAAGAATTTATTTAATTTAAATTATTTATTTACTTAATTCATAATTTATAGTATTAGATTAACAAAGTTTGGATGGATGGAATACTTATAATTTGTTTATGAGAAACTCTTTTAGATAACATACCTTTTATCTAACTTAATAAAGCTAGTTTATGAAATATAACATTTAACGAACTTGACCATATATTAATCGTTTAACCAATGGTAAAATGATTAAAAATTGGTTATGGCACAGCCTTATGAACTTGGTTATGTCAAAAAAATTTAAAATAATAAATGGTTATGGAAATGCTATCATCTGAGCCGTGACCCAACAATTTACCGCCCTAGACACAATGAAATATACTTTGTTTTCTTAACTACACATTGCAGATTTATGTTCAAAGCACCGTCATTAATGATTGTGCAGCTACTTGACCTTCCTTGGCACATCCAAATTTACACTTCTATTAGCCTTCCACATAGAAAGCAATCTAATGTAAAAGACAAGTGAAAAGAAGTATGCTTTAATTATGGGAAACTATATGTTATAGTAGTTAAGTGACAAGTTCTTGGGATCATTCATATTCTTCTCTTTTGAAAGATCCTACACAAGCTATTCGGGACTCAAAGGAAGCTTTGAAACGTACTGATTTCTACCTTTATATCACAGCTTCCAAGTGTTGTTTTGCATATCCTTCTGAAATGCAAGCCGAAAGCGTCAATGATAATATATAATCTCGCCACCTAGCCGATTGTCACACATCCTCGAATAGAAATTCGTAGGAGCAGAGTCTCTGCACGCCCAACTGACAATGAAATGCATATTCAGCGACTCCTTTTATTTTTATTTTTTTTGGCAGAGCAATATTTAAAAAATACAAATGCCCAAATACTTGAGAATAAACAGATGAATTCCCCTGATACCGTCGATTAAGGTGAGTGTTGAAATCAAGCATTTTCTTTGAAGGCTAACATGCAGATGAAATCGAATAGAATGGAAAGACATCTACCTGTTTTTTAATTGCTATCCCGAAAACTTGGTCATCAGAAAAACTGCCTGGGGAATAAGGATAACATTCACATCAAATAACAGTAACCATAGAACCTAATAAATTCCTCGTTGCGTCAATGCCTTGATATTCCAAAAACATGGTGCATAATGAATATAAGTGAAGTCCATCACATAAATAATACAGCACCCTTTTATCAGACTGGAATAAAAGAGAACAAATGGACTGAAAATTAGAGACACTATACAACGGTAAGCAAACATCAACGAATGATGAAACAGCTGGGATGATAAAGGTATTATGTACACAAAATAGAAGCATAACCTCGCCTAAACTGGTGGCAGTCATTCATGTTCACTGCATCTGCCTGTCCTTAAACATCTGACCCAATTGTGTGTACAAAAACCACTGCTCTTCCAAAGAAAGGTTCTTCAATATCTGAACATGCATGTGACAGAAAGTTCTGTTACTTAGCATCACAGAATAGCTGATATGTTGTCATTAACAACTAATATGTCGAATATTCATCAACAACGAGATAAAGTAGTCCCAACTGACCTGGTCCATAATCATCTCCACTGAATAGCTTTCAGGTACAACAAACGACTGATGATAGATATATGCAAACACAGCCATCACCATCTGCAAAATAGAATTGAGGATTGTGAGATTCAATCAGCTTCCAGTATAAGATAACAGGTTGGATGACGCAAGCAAGAATTGCACTTTCGGAAATAGTATCATGTTGGATGACCACGAGACCAAGGCAACCGATATAACTGAAAATTTTTCCAGTGTACATAATTAACTCCGCATAATATATTTTCACAGCAAAAACAAATATAGATAACTGATTGCATAAATAATATAGCCATAAATGCAAATTAAATGAATAAAAACATAGCATCAATTAAAAATGCTCTTACATAGCCCCTCCAGGCTCCAATACTGAATATGATGAAGAAACATGGATTTCGCCTAACATAAACATGTAATACTTTCATTTATATAATGAAACATGCTTACATAACATGGATTTCCAACATGCTTTCAGGAGAGCACTAACAAATATCACCAGCAGGAAGTAAATTAAAGATCAATCAGGTTAACAATTATCATCTAACTGTTCAGCAAAAAAATCTATTTTCTGATTCCCAGTCGTGATCTCTATGTTAAAACATTATTTTTTAAATCATCTTTTCTCATAGTGAGCTCAAGCCTTCTAACAAAAGTGGTAGATCATCATCACATCACCAATAGTCATATTGCACGTAAGTGCTGTCTCAGTGACACCCCTAATAATTTGCAAAAAGGCTACCATAGGCAACAGGCTAAATTAAGGGCACCTCAATTTATTTTGACACAATAGCATGGAACTTATAGCGAATAAACATTTTGCAAAAGAAAAAGAAAAGAGCAGAAAGAGAAGAAAATAAAGAAAGAAAGAAAAAAAAACCATCACCAACCAATTTAAGGACATACTGTTCTCATTCCATTTTCCTTATAGATTGCTATCAGATTAGCATTTCATAGACATTACATTTAAGTTTACCCAGCACCTAAAAGATCTCATATGTCAAGGAATAGTTCAGCAAACCACACCTGACAATCCATTCTATCTGTGATCCCTCCATGCCCAGGTATACTATCACCAAAGTCCTGCAAAAAATATTGTAAATTTTAGATGGTTTAAACGCCTAATCAAGTTGTTACGAAAGGGAATCGCTTAACATTTATTTTAACACTCCCCCTCATGTGTAAGCAAATTCTTAAGACTTCACAAGGGAGCAAACAAGAGACAAATAATCCATTGGGTACAACATGGGTAAATTAACATTTCTACAGGCACATATTGCCAACAGAAATTGAACCCCTACTATTTAGCTCTGATACCATGTAAATTTAAAATAGTCTTAATTACTTGTCCCAAAAGCCCAAACTATTAGGAAAGGAAACCACTTAATATTTACTTAAACAAATATAATAGAACAAAATGGAATTTGAGGATTACATCTTCATATCCCAGTTAGTCATAATTTCAAATGAGAAAACGCACCTTAATTTTAAAAGCTCGTTTGAAGCCACTAGCAAAGAACCCTCCAAATGGAGCTATAATTGATGCAAATAGCCCAAATGCCAAAGCGTGCCATTGAACGGGTAATATAGACACCTTTTTCCAGGGAAGCTGAAGGGAAATAAAGTGCATTAATGAGGAAATCTACAAACCATTATTCATGCAACCACACATCATGTAGCCTTATGCCATTAATAGATGAGCCCCCAATGCTAACAGCTCAGTGCTCTCACAATCACTAATTGGGTGAAAACAGTGAGTGGAATGCAAGCATTGCTAATTTACTAGATAGGTTGTGTCATGCTTATATTTCAATTAAAGGAATTTATGTCAGCCATAAGCATCCTGCATTCTGTTAGTTAAAAACGGACATCAGCCAACTGAGCTGCAACAGAGGTGGACATATGAACTCTAGAACAGTACCATAACACAAAAATTATCAAAAAGCTTACACAATGAATACTATCATAAATTTAGTTATTCAACTTAGGGTCTGTTTGGTTTCATAGATAATGAGAGAAAGAAAAAGAAAAGGTTGTAAGAAAGAAAAGAAAAGAAAAGAAAAATTCTTATCACATTTTCTCATGTGTTTGGTTAGAAAGAAAAAAAAATTGTAAAACACAATACTTTCCATCATTTCCTTACTTTTTTGTAGGAAAATGGTTTGCGAAGATGTTTTCCACCATGGTGGAAAACATATTTCTTTTCTCACATTTTCTTTCAAACCAAACAAGTAAAATGAGAGAAAAGTACACTTTTTTCACTCATTCTCACAATCCAAGCAGACCACCTTAAGAGAAAAGTTATGGTAAGCAAAAAAACTGCTCGATGGCTCCGATTCCCCGAAAGAATCTAACTTTCCAACTACAGGTCCCAACCCACCCAACCACTCCCAAAATATAAATGAGATTAAGCAATTCAAAATATCAGAACATTCTCCTTCTCCTTCTTCTTCCACCTGATATTGCAAAGGTATCAGAAACATGGATCCTAAATTAGAATCCCTGGATGACAAATGACAAAGTTTTGCTGACTGGATGGCCTTCCTTAATGCCAACTCTACCATCCCGGCTTACATCAGAACATTGATTGGATAAAATTTTCTAGCTTCCAGCCAATGTCCCTCTTAGTGAGACTTGTTCTTTTATGCTGATAGAAGCCATACACGTCTTTTTTGTTGAGTTAGTTGTTTTGGTTAACTTTCAAACACACACATTGCCAGAATGTCTCCCATCCAAATTCTCTCCTCCAACCAGCTACTATTTTTTTAATGTATCTAAAAATAGGAACTAATCCTGAAAATTGTAGAATTATCCCATCATTTTTTTGAAAAAAATGATACAGAACACCCCATTTATCAATCTTATTTCCACACACACACCCATAAAGTTAGCCAGTCAGGTAAAGAATACTCTTCTGGCTTGAAGAATGGACCCGGATCACAATAAAGCCAGCTGGAAGATAAGTCCTGCAGGAACAATCACATATATTTCAGACTAAAAAATTCTACTACAGAAGAAAGGAAGGCAATTTGCATTCATCAAACTTTTTGTCCACAATACCTTCCTCGGGCAAGTTAACCACTGAAAACCACCCAAAAAGTTTGCTAGCTGCAGGAAAAAGTGAAAAAAAGATTCCAATGTACACAGAAGGGAGAATCATAAAATCCAAACACACACAATCGTAAAGGTGCAGCGAGACAATTCACGCTTAAACAGTTAAATGAACCATTATCATCATAATCATGATCACCACCATTATTATCGTCATCATCATGGTCATTGTCATCATCACCTGCCTATTCTTACTAGGCTAGGGTTGTAAAGAAAACTAGGCTCAGGTCAGCTGCATGAAACAATGAATAACTGATAGCTCTCATGAATAAATTAATAATAGAAAACTGTATAAACACATTATTAAAAGGTGTCAAATCATGGTACTTCGTACACAAAATGGCAGCAACCACTTTGATGTTTAATGCCATAAATTCGCATGATACCCGATAAAAATAGCTCACTCAAAGATTTAAATTAAACTGATATATGAAGGTGCTGTACAGAAGGTAACATATCATTAACAAAGACAACTGGCTTGAAAGTAATCGCCACCTACTCGAAACAACTAGCAGCAGCTAACAAATTTTGACAATATCCCTTTGTTGAACTCACTAAGAATGTCTAAAATATTAGAATATAAAAATTTTAGCGAGCATCTCTTTCTTTCTGCAAACAAGATTCTTTTGAACTTTTGTAAACTACTATCAGGGGTGCTCTACACCACACACCCATTTGCAAGAGTCACAAGCTACAGATAGATTTTACAGAAAGTGTAAATGGACAATCTCCCAAAAACTAAAAAAAAGAAATATCAGATCATTTCATAGATGAACGGACTTATCAAAGCAGATCATATTCATATGGTATGCTCACCAGAAAAGCAGCTATGATAGTTGTAATAGATGCCCCAATGAAACCCTCCCACGTTTTTTTAGGAGATAGTTTAATTAAAGGAGTCCTTCCAAAGAAAAACCCAAAAAGGTAAGCTGCGATGTCATTGACAACAATGAGTGATGCTGGCAAAAGGAACCTGCATTCAGAAAATGTCAACTATAGCTACACATGAAAGATGAGCCATAAATTGTTCTGAAAAAATACAGATAATACATAACGTACTGGTCAACCAGACTACTTAAAAGTAGTGAATATAAGTACATTTGCTCAAGGAAAGTTCTACAAAACTTCCAATAAGAAACCTGTAGGATCTACATTGTGTCAAAACAAGCGCCCAGAAGACAGTGGAATATGTAATTGAATTTGTGAAAATTAGAAGAGAAAAGGCTAAAAATGGGAATCTTATGTTGAACCGTTGATAAATTACACTATTCTTTGCCTGCACTAAGGAGCATCTCTCAATTAAGATTACTCTTGTGTCACATCAGTAAAAGAAAATGATGGGATGTGACCAAATACTACAAGCAAAGAAAATGATGGATGCTCACAGAGAAACATGAAGCTGTAACTCGCATAGACATGGGATACATGACTAAAAAATACTAGTGAAACATTACTCAAATACATGGCAGCAGTAAACTAATGACCATTACAGAAATTCAAATAAAAATGAGTGGCCTCAAGCAAATTACCAGAAAATTCCTTCAAATATGTTTGCAACAGTAAACGAAGACTGTGCAAAAACTACAAAGAGGATCATGTGAGTCCAAGCATACTGGCCAAACTGATACTTGTACATTTTCTTTTTAATGTGACAATGAACCACACGAAACCTGCAGTTGAAAGAAGCAATTCTCATAAATGACATTGAAATTGCAGTACCTATTCATATTGAATATGCCAGGATGAAAATAGAAAAGTGACTTTCGATTCCATTAGCGTTATTTTTCTGTATAGAATTTTTTGCATCAGAAATAATTATTGGAGTTCTCATTACCAATAAAAAGCTGAACCTAGAAGGCATTTTGCCACAACAATTAGACAAAAACCTGAAAGAAAATGAAAAGGCAACAAGCATATTTGAGCCTTTATCAATTTAGAACTATATTACCCACCAGTCACCAACCAGAGAACAAGGTAACAAATGATAACGTACAAATGAAAAAATAGCCATGCACATCCACTTCGAGAATGGACATAGAGAAACACTAATCATAACCTTTGAAAAAAGATAAGGTCCTAACTTAATAAATGTTCCTCCCACCTACTTAAAAGAAGCTAAAAACACAGCTAAAGATTTTAAGCCCATGACACTGAGCAAAACTGCTTCAGAAATCATAGAGTAACCACAGATGGCCAAAACATGGAATTTTAACTTTTCATTACAATCAGACAAGGCAGTAAAAATTACTGTCTTCAAAAAGACAAGGTTGTCGGTGCCAATTGTTAGATTATTATGACTAGCAACCACACAATTGCTTAGGAGTAGAGAGCCATCTGACTTTGAGCTTAGAACATTTAACTTCGAAAAAATTATCATTCAGCTCTACTAACTGGGGTAGAGATATCTAATCATCTAGTTACTATGAGGCCACTTATATAATTTTTTTGTGTCCAATATCTGTCTCAGTATAACACAGACGACAGAGCGAGACAATTAAAATAGAAATTTAAGATAAACAAGAGATCATTACCCACCTGCAATATACAAGAAGTAACAAATGAGCATCTGATACTTAATCAAGCCACTCACAACTTGATACAAGAATTTATCCGAGGTTACAGCATTCACCAGCTGCTTACTTAAAAAGCGACCATACACAAAAAGCATTGCAGTGAAGAAAAAATGCCTGCTCAAAATGATGAGCAACATAATATCAGAACTGACCATGAAAATGAAAATATAATGACATTACAACACAGGTTATAAAAAGTTATTAAATGCGAATAACATGTTTTTCATGGTCTTCTCAACTCCATACACAGTGTGCAACTGAGTTTGAAGGCCGATAACTGATTCATTTTCCAAGAAAAAATTTGCTGAGCTTGATTAAAATCAGCAAGGTTGAAAACTTACCAAAAATAAAAAAGGAATGAAAACACCCACATACCAGTTCAGGAGCCTAAAGCCTGGGAGATGTCTACTTTCATTAGCTTTTCTTAGGAGATTGAAAAGTTCTCTTGCCATGAAAATTTGGATCACAACAACCATTGCCCAGATATAAAGGTGCCCCATATAGATAACAAAAACAAAACCAGCAATCATCCACACTGCAGAATATGTCCTAATTTTCATTGACTTGTATTTGTTTTCGTCATTAACAAGTAAATTATTCCCATTTGCTTTTGTCAATTCAGAAGAAGCCTGCACAATGTAGCACATAATTAACACTCGGGGCTCCCTGAGAAGTGTATATGACTGATACAAATTACAAAAGGCACCAAACAAACATTGCTCAGGGTTACTAACACCTGCTGCACAAAGCAATGTTCATCAACTAATGTATAGCTTGTGAAAAATCCATGACCAAGTTCTAAATAACAAAAAAAGTGGACGAATTTCAAGGTAGAATCAACTAAACTGACCTCGCTTGATCGTCTTCGCAGGCGAATACCTCGGCTAGGAGGATTAGAAGAGGAGGCACCAGTATGGCCATCTCTCTGAGTAGTCATACCTGTCCCTTTGAACTATAAACCCCACTAATCAAGACCAATTAGCCACCTAAACAGCAGAAAATAAAATAAAAACAAAAAATAAATTAAAAGTGATAAACTAGATTTAAAATTCTCCCTTAGACCATAGTATACTTATCAATCAATCACAATCACAATTGTTCACAAACAAAACATGGATTACATAGATCAAATCCCCAACACAATTTTCTTTTAGCTAATACAATAATTTGTAGCCTAACAACAACCATACCATGCCAAACATAATTCCATTCTAAACAAGTTCAAGGCCATAATTCCATTCCAAACAAGCCTAAAGCATGGTTTGCAGTAGCCATACCTGCCCCTTTGAACTATAAATCCCACTAATCAAGACCAATTAGCCTCCTAAACAGCAGAAAATAAAATAAAAACAAAAAATAAATCAAAAGTGATAAACTAGATTTAAAATTCTCCCTTAGCCCACACTATACTTATCAATCCATCCCAATCACAATTCTTCACTAGCAAAACATGGATTACATAGATCAAATCCCCAACACAATTTTCTTTTAGCTAATACAATAATTTGTAGCCTAACAACAACCGTACCATGCCAAACATAATTCCATTGTAAACGACTTCAAGGCCACAATTCCATTCCAAACAAGCCTAAAGCATGGTTTGCAGTGTCGGGATGTTTACCGCCGATATGGACAACGGAGGCCGTGAAGGTCCGGTTAGGTCGCTGGCCGGGAACTCGCCGGAAGGTGGATGGAAAGGTAGCGGCTGCTTCGTCTTGGGGTTGGTGGTGGTGGTGGGGCTCGTTCGGATGGAAGGAGGTTAGGGTTCAAGAGAGTGCCATTTCTAGGGTTATTGAGGAGGGAATTTTGGGATGAAAAGATTGTGATTTGGGAATCCTAATTCCCGGAAATTTTTATTGATCAATCATGTTTATTGTGGAGACTACAAAAAAAATAATTATCAAACTTGATTAAATTTAATTTAGCTCGATGTTTAGACGTGTAGTTGATAAGAAATTAATTTTGGAAAACATCATAAATGTTCAGATGTTAAGTTTTTCTTTCAAAATAGCCCATTTTTTAAAATTTATATCACACGCTCATCTCCTAAATTTTCATATCAATCATGACTAAATATCATTATTTTTCATTTAATAATAAAAATACTCATAAAAATTTTATTTTTATTCAACACAAGGTAGACAATGGATAAAAGTTATAATCTTTATTGATTTTATATATCAAAATTAAAAAAATTGGTAATGATGAATAAATTTTAAAATTATATTATTTTTTTGTTATAGATCAAATGTAAAGTTTTAGATTTTGTTTGAAATTTAATCGATCAAAATTAAACAAAAAAAAACATAAATTTGGGTGTTTTAAATTTTAATCTAAACTTACTATATTTTATCAGAAATTTAAATTTTGTTTAATCTAATATATTTTAACTTTGAAGAATTTTAAAAATAAATAAATATCATTCATCTTATCGTAAGAAAATCTACATTTGAGGAAAATTTAAAATTAAATTAAGGGTTTTTATGTCAATAAAATATAAATTTATGAATCAAAAATAAAATAAAAATAGGAAATATGAGATCTGGTTATCCTAATTAAACATTTTTAAATAAAATAAATTTAATTATACTCGACTTTATATTCAATGTTTTTATATTATATATATACAATTTTAAAATATTTGTTTGTCATATTTCCTTTCACAATATTAACTAAAATAAGACCTGTAAATAAGAATTTTATGCGTGTATTATTATTCCATATTTACAAAATTATGGTTACAAAGTATTTTTGTTTATAAAAAAAGAGTACGGATGAAATTAAATTGAGCTATGTTCAAGACCATTAAATCGATTTTAGAATGAAAATCCAATATTAATAAGGTCAACTCGAACTACGGAATAAATGGGCTTGTGCTTGAGCCAAGTCTCCCCCACCTAATGAACAAATCAAAATTTTATTATGGTATTATTGTGACTGATTAATCATTAACCAAATTTCATGATCTTAACCGATTCCCTTACCACATTTTTAACCTCTAGATTTGTTGATTTAATTAAGTTTGTTATCACTGATTAAAGTACCTTAACAGATTTTAAATAATTAATTAATGTAATAATGACATGATATGTGCTGGCTGGTCCACCAAATCCCAATAATGGGCAACGGCATCATATATATGGCACCTAAAATATATACGGATATCATAGGCCCATGCATAGTGAATGGGCTATAATCAACCTCCAGGCCCATCAAATGGCCCAGTTAGCTCTATCACAATGGGCCAAATTAAGCACCACCGTTCTGGTCAATGATTTCTGCTGATAAAGAAAAAATCAAACTAAAATCTTTGCATGTCTATGGCCATTCAGTATGCTCTCTCTCTCATGTGTAGTGTGTGTCTTTTTGGCTTTGATTTTTACTGTTGAAGCCTATGAATGAGAATGAAAATTTTTCTTTAGTAATGGCATTGATTGGATATATGTTTCACTAAGATGATAAGTAGATAACAGGTGGTGTTCTAGGACTGTCATTTCTCTCTTATAGGGCTTGTTTAATGAGCTACTTTGATACCCATGATGGCTTCTTGAAGTCGATATCCAACCCGACTGGCACAATACATGACACAATGGAATTGATCTTGTGTTTCATATTATGTACGTGCTTCACATTGCAACAGTAGTACTGCAGCGAAGTTCTCTGAAACCATCATACAACTTTTGATCCATCTTTCTTATTGTCAATGCCATGTACACCAATTAAGACTTGGGAAGCTGACATTGAGTGGTGTCATCCCAACGATAGGGCGCGGCAGCTCCTAAGTTGTGTTCATCGCAGGCATCTCGAATAATGCACAAGTCCAAGCCACTAGGAAAACAACTGAAAACGATTGTCCACCAATATTCAACTTGTTGTGGAGCTGGAATGAAGGTAACCTCTTGGACCTTTTCTTATCTTTCTTGTCAATAAAGCTGCTCGTGTATATGATTCCAAAGTGGGAGGCATCGTATTTCCACACATGCACAGACGCAAAACAGATTAAATATAGACTTTCCACGTCTCCTTCCCGCCTTCTCTCTTCACATAAATTGAGTCCTATATATGACTTCGAAGTCACTGAGAGATAAGGTTATTGGATTGAGCTCAGTTCCACCTAATTTAGTTTGAACACCCACCCACCCCACCACCTAACTCAGTCCACAACCCAGGCGAATGCTGATTAATTTTATACCATATTATAGGTTAAAAAGTTCCAAGAAACATCATTCTCGTGATAGAGTAATTTCCTCGGAAAAAGGATAAGATGTTTATTTATAAGAAGGCAATATATAAAGCCTTGCACCAATGCATATGGACGGAAAATGGTCTCATCATGGTCAGAGCTTGTCTCTTTCATTTCCATCTAATTCTGGCTTAACCGAAGGCTAGGAGTTGATGGGATCCAAAAGTGTAGCAGCTAGAGAGTCAATGGAGAATGAAAGTGAGGCCAAAAGTGAACCGGGGGAAAGTCAGTGAAAGAGACATCTTATGTATGTGCACTAAGAGAATAGGTAACGAAGATGACAATACATATGTATAATATGTTGACGCGTTCTATAGCTCTTCGCATCGATTATAATTCATCTCTCTCTTGTTCCTGGTATATAGGTCTTGCATAAATAACAGATTATGGGTATTTGGAAATTGTTAAAAGCCAAATAATATAATATATAAGTTATCTTCTTCCATTGAATGATCATCCTTAATTGTGTCTACCCACCGTATAACATGGAGAAAAAAATAGACCAAAATGTTGGCCATGGAATTTGGTCACTTTTTTTATACAAAAGGAATTATTGAGCGGTCAGAATATGTAGCATGCAGTCATATTATATTAGTACGACCTAAAAATCAACGCACGTAATATAATTGTAAATGATCGTTCCAAGTATTGACTGGTCGCTTCCTTTTGGATCAGAAGAAGAGACCAGACATAAATAATGAACGTAGAATTCTTTGGACATAGAGTTTGATACATACAACACGTAACTGTTGAATTATTAGGATATGGTACCCAGTTGAGTATTATCCGCGAAATAAGAGCTTGCATAATTCGATGTCACCCAGCGAGGAGTCACGAGCTCAGATTTGGAAAGTTGTCGGCATGAACTAATCAAGATTGGCTTCTAAGTTGTGAGAAGCAAAAACACTGTTTATCATCTTCCTTTAGTGTTGCCTTGACCATTAAACTACGTTGTTAAAAGGGATTGGTGTTAGACCTTCAGCTTTTAGCATTGGACTTGAAAGCTCCATTTTCTGATGTATATATTTAAGCATCGGTTCCTGTCAATGATGAATATATATAACTGAATGAGGGCCACCTTGACCAGCGAATTACATGTAGAAGCCAAGCTAAGCTGTTTCTTTTGAATTAAACGCATATATGATAATATTATTGACTTAGGGTAGCATGCATATAAATTATTGCCTGTATTCTTTACACGTGTCACAGATTTTTGCACTGCTTCTTCACACATGATTGGTGAGGGAGCCATGGTACGTATGACCTTGCACCCATGCATTATTTTACATCTACGTTGGTTAAATCTGATGATCCAACCACCGTGGGTAAAATTGTTGCTGGAAATGAAATGGCGTGCATAATATTACTGATTTTACTTCTTCATCAACATAACTCATGAAAAAGTTTCTTGTCTGCGCATTTCTACGAAATGACAAAAGTACATGGCCGTATAAATGTATGATGAAGGGCATCTAGTAGTATTTATATTTAATAATATATATATATATATATATATATATATTATATAATTTGAGGAATTTATATGTAGTTTTCGTATTTTATAGGGTATTAATAAATAAAATTATTAAAATTTTATTTCATTTGCTTATAAATATAAGGCTACCTCTTTGTACACAAAGAATAAATTTGATGACGAATTAATTATTGGTTGTAAGCTTTTCTCTAGTTTAGGTTTGAGTTTATAATTTTTTCAATTAATAGTGGTTATTTTAGAACAACTCTTTAGGGTCTATTTGGATTGCGAGAAAAAATGTGGGAAAAATATACTTTTTTAACATTTTTATTTGTTTGGTCTGAAAGAAAATGTGAGAAATAAAAGTTATTTTCCATTGCGAGAGAGAATTTCTTCGCAAACTATTTTTTCTCGAATAATGTAAGGAAAGGAATAATAAAAAGTGATAATGATGTTTTAAAAAAATTTCTTTCTAACCAAACACATAAAAAAATATGATAGAAAAGTTAATTTTTTTTTCTCTCTTAAATCATTTCCTTTTTCTTTCCGTTACAATCTATCAAGCTAAACAGACCCTCGTGTTTACGTATCAATATCTATAAGAATTATCCGTTGTCGAGGGAACTAATTTTTATTTTTATTTTTATCTTTTTGATCAAAAGATAGGTTAAAATAAATGGAGAGTTTGGAGATGGAAAATGTACCATAGGCAGAAAGGAAAACATTATCCCAAGGACCACCACATCTATGAACAAGAAGAGTGGGGTGGGGATACAACCGGCGGTGCTCAACTGTTGCCCTACCCGCGTACCTCTTATGCTACGTCTCACGCCGACAGTCCTCTATTCATTACCGCACGGGTGGACCTTCTCAGGGGGCCCGTCGGCGGCGGCCATCTCAGTCATGGCTTCCTCTCACAGCTCACCATCTTGGTAAGAGCCAAACACACAGAAGAAATCAATCTTTGTCCATGTTTCAAAGCGTTTGATTCTATTGAATAGCTTATGCAATACTTTGGATTCCAAATTTATGTATGATTAGACTCTTTTAAAATATATTAGGTTTGAGAAAAAAATGTAATGCCCTAAACTCATCTGAACAAAACGTATTGCCTCAATTTCAAAAGGTTAATAATTTTAAATGACAATTACTTGTCTAGTGTTGGAGGTGTCCCGTGAGTTTTTTTTCCTCTCTCTCCCTATGTGCATTTTTTATAAAAATTAAATGTACCTACCTAATATAAACCTGTGAAGTGGGAAAGATGTCTATAATGTTCATTCATTTTAGGTGTGTCTTTTCATCTATGAAACTTTTAATTTACATAGATGTTATAAATATATACAAATCAATTTAAGACAGTGATTAACTGTTGTTCAAACTTTCTGAACTCAAACTCGATTCAGTAACTTATAAAGTGAAATTGGGAAGTCGATTACAAGCCAATTTTAAGTCATTTATATTATTTTTTAATTTAAAAATAAAAAATAAATTTAATAAATGTTATTCTATTTGACACTTGACGTTGAGAAATAGTTATTTAGTTTAATATTGGTTTAGGCAACGTCCAAGGAAGGATGGGCACCACTAATCACCTATAATGACAATGCCATATTTAATTAGCCTCTGTTGACAAATTTAGTGGGGTGAGACAACGGCAAATTACAAGCCCAAAGATGACGAAAACAAAGGGGCCGGATTTGTGATATATTATAGACAAATTTTTTGGCAAATTAAATCAATAAACTAAATCCATTCACATGTAAAACAAGTTAAGCTTAATTTAACTTGAATTCATGCATCTTAGTTTTTTTAACTCGAATACATGCTCAACTTTGACTTGCAGGTTTCATTAAATATGAATAGAGTTTTTTTAAAAAAAAATGAATAGAGAGCTCTGGAAAGGAGTACTCGACTCGATTAAGTACGAGACCGATAAAATGATTGATATAAAATCTAATTAACTGCATACAATTAATTTCTCATGAACTTGGTATTCTGAAGCAGCATTAATAGATTTTTATCAGTTCAGAAAATGGCGGCATGTAATAGTTGTGTGGGAGTGTCCGGACGAGGAAAGGCACTCTTTTACAACGCACACAGTCGACGGACACAAAAGAGAGAGCTCTATTCTTCCTCGACGTCGTGTTTTCTGCCAAATGATTGCGCCGCTCCCATTCGCTCTGTCCCAACACTCCCATCCCATCTCATAGGCGCCGTACTCCATCGCCCCCTCTTTCCTCTTAATACATTCTCACCACCCACAACACAGTAGCTTCCATGTCATTACACCATAAAATAAAAGTAGCAGTTAGAATTCTTAGATTGGATCCTCGGAGGTACGCAACGGGAAACATAAAGCTTTTTGGAAGACGCGTTTGTAGTAGCAAAGTAAAGGAAGGGATGGACCCTTCCTACAGCTGGATGTGGCCGCCACTGTCTTTCAATTATATCCAGTGCAGGATAGGGTAGGGAGAGCTCTTCTTCTCGTCTCTCGGGGTGCACTCCATTCGGGTCGCCTGCATTAAATGAAAAAATGGTGATGAACGTAATAAGATCCCATGGGGGCTTATCTAATCCTTTTACCTTGTTGAAACTCGCAACCTTCACTTCCACGTTCACGTCTCTCGGTGTGGGGAGAATTTGCACCTTGTTAACTGTTGCAGGTTTAATCTAAAGGATAAAAGATGAGAAAAGGCTAAATTTTGACGGTTTTTCTTAGTAATCTCGTGTTCTCGGCAGATAATTGGTGCTATAAAAGTGGTAAAAATAACCGACTTAAGTGAATTTGTGTTTTAGTTGTGGGCAATGATTAAACTATGATGCATGAAACATGTCGAGTAAAGGTACTTAATGGTGAGCAATGAAGAGGTAAAATAATTGATAATGAGTATCCAGCATGTCACTATATCGGCATCAAGCATGGTGGATTCTAGGAAGTGTGCACAGTCGAGCTGGAGATGTAAAACCCACGATTCGAGTTAGGTTTTTATATTCAGAACCGGTTGGGTCGACCGTTATTTTTCGAGTTGAGTAAGTTTCAGGACACGTGTATCGAGTCGACGTTGGTCGCGTGTATGAGCTATGAGGGTCATGCGTACCCAAGTATATGATGATAATATCATGGACATAACAAAATAGAATGAGTTATCAGAATATGTGAGAGTATGCCAGTCATTTCTTTTTTATTTTTATATATAGTAGATCGTAAAATCAGTTTTAGGCCGTTTACCGCATTAGGATGCGTTATGGACAGTTTGGGTGGGTTGATAGTTCTAGAGCATATCATTACAATGTTTGGTATTTGTTTGATTTTACGGGATTTTTCCCGATTTTTATGAATTTTTAAAGGATTTAATACGACTTAGTTATTATACTTGACTCGAGTCAGAGATGAGTCAAGTCTTATTTACGAAATTGCCACCGAGCTATTTTTCTCCCCTCCCGACATCTTCTTCCCAAACCCCGACGCCGCCCGGCTGCCGATCGTCGCCGCCTAGCCCCGTGATGACGTCGTCGTGCTGCCCCGACCAAGTCTGGCCCCCATTGGGCCGCGCGACGCAAGGAAGCCACGCCGCGACGCCGTGCCCGCGTTGCGCTTCCGTCACTGGCGACCAGCGCCGCCGTGATTGGTCGGTCGCCTCAGCACCCTCAGCCCTCCAGCGACCTTCCCCGACAGGCACGAAGGCCATCGCCGCCCTGGCCGGCTGGATCTAGCCACCCATCGCCGCCATCCCTGTTTATGCATTTTCTGGCGAGCCGCCACCTCCGTTGGCCACGTCGACCTTGTAGATGAGTCAGGCTCGCCGAGCCGGTTCTAAGGGTATCCAACACGACCACTTTCCGGCCAGTAGACGCCGCCGGCTACTGTCGCCGGAAGCTACCAGAAAACCGTCGAAAAACTGGAATTTCTGGAATTTGCCGGAATTCACCGGATCTTTCGTGGGGCTCACCCAGTCGAGCCCGATCGAGCTTCGAACACCGATGAGCACCGAATTCGAGCTCTGAGACGCGTGACGAAACCCTAGTCGTCGCCAATTGCCGACAATGTGAGGTATAATTACCTCCGAATTTATAATTTAAACTTGATGATTGTTAGCACAGCATGCTAGGGTTGATTTATTGATGTGATTAATGACTAATTAGGGATGAAATTATAAGTTACATGATGAGATTAAGTGTGAATGAAGGTTCAACGATCTAATGAGGTAGATCGAGTCTCAGCATGATAAGTGATCACGTTGTAACTTAGAAAAATACAGTAAAATTGGTATGAATAGGATGAGTTAGAGTTATTTACATTATGATTATTTAACTTTTGATGGATGTTATTCGTATTGTGTGTGATGTTTATTGAGTTTGATGCATCATTTAGTTAGCGGGCGTTAGTATTTAGTTTTGATGTGTAGGTACGAAGTAGGAGCTCGCCGCCTAGGTGCGATGACACGCTTGGAGCTCTACCAGGTCCGTTTAGGACTCGACTCTATTTTACATCTTTCTATTGTATGTTTATCTTATCATTTGCAGGACGGGTTAAGTGGCGTTTTATTTGATCCCACTTAACTCGGGCCATCTAGCCGAACAGATTTTCGGATTAATAACCCCTTGAGCATGAGATCCCTCGAGGATGATTTCGAAAACAAGATCCACCACAAGTTGCCTTCGGGCCTATTATATAAATCCCTACCCAGCCCTATATATATATATATATATATATATATATGTAGTTTTTGCGTTTTCAGTGAGACGAGAGATGGAGAAACTGACTGCATGTACCATGAGCGGATGCCGTGATAGGCAAAGCGGGCTCTGGATTAGTGCCAGCGGACTGTTCCATTCCTGAGGGATCCTGACAACTCCCCGTTTGAGTTCCTCACACCCGGAGAACGTGGAGGTTTACGAGTACTGTTTAGTATAGTGCATGTCCGGACTTGTGGTTCAAAGGGTATTAAAGGTGACTGCCTGAGAGCATGGTTGCATAAATCGGAATCGGAATCGGAATCGGTTTTCCAGTGAATCGGAATCGGAATCGGAATCGGTCTGAATCGGCCAGGAATCGGTTCAGTTGAATCGGTCCAAATTAATTTAATCAGTTATATATAATAATTTGACAATTTATAATATAAATATATTAAAATTAAGTATTGATGTTATTTTGATATTATTCTGTGTATTATAGTTTTTGATATTTTTAAATATTTTTTAAGATTTTTTAAATTATTTCGAATTAATTATTATTTTTGACTCGAGTTAGACTCGAGTCAACTTTTAATTACAAGAATGCCACCGTGCGATTTTACTCCCCCCCCCCGCCGCCACCGGCGGCCCGGTCGGCGGCGAGTCTCGCGGCGGCGATGTCGGCAGCCCGGCCGGACAAACCGTCGGCGGCCCGGAGCCGGCGGCGGAGTCGGCGGCGATTCGTGTGTGCCCGATTCGGTCCGGCCACGGGTGGGCGGCGACGTTGCGAGGTCGGCGGCGAGGTCGGCAGCCCGGTCGGCGGCGAGCGCGGAGTCGGGGCCGCACGGCGGAGGCGGAAACCGGGCGGCGACGGGCGGACGAGCGGCGGCGATGTCGGGGAGCGGGTTTGATTTTAGGTTTTTAAAATCCAAATTACCATTTTACCCATGCTTAAATAATTTAATAAAAATCATACCTAGGGTATTTTGGTAATTTCCTAAAAAAACCGATTCCGATTTAAATCGGCCGATTCCGCACGGAATCGGCCGATTCTGCAACTCTGCCTGAGAGTACTCGGCCTTCGTGCTCAAGGCCAGGAGAAATATGGAGGTAAGGAGAAGTCTTAAGATAAAGTTTTACGTGAAGTACTGAAAAAGAAGTGTCGTGAGTGGCACAGTACCAGTAGTAGATCAGTAAGTTCGGGATGCTATCGGGTTTGCAGCCCAGTGGCTCCTCAGTAGTGCCCTTCAGAGTGTTCACATGGAGTATATGATGTTTTCTTTCATATGAGAGTTTTCTCTCATAGCCAGCTTGTTATAGTTATTTTATTTTCCTGACCAGTAACACTTGTTACTGACGTATTTTTATACTATATGTAGGTAATAATCACGAGTTGGAGGAGCCAACTTGGACGGAGGAGCATTGTTGTCGCTTGCACACATGTCAGTCGATAGAGTGGTTGATACTTTATTTATGATGCTATTATATTGTGAATGATGTGAAATGCTAAGGCATGATAGGATATGATTAAATGAAATGAGATGATGTTATGACATGATGAAAAGCTAAGACATGATTAAAAGCTAAGACATGATGATAAGAGGTGAGATGTGATCAGAGTGCGCAGCAGAAGTGTGGCCCAAGTTCTATAATAAATATACAGTATATTAGATTATGTGTGATTAAAATTATTGATATATACATATATATTGGTATGTATTGTTTTGACAGGGTGGACCCTAATTACACTTTTAGGGGAAATTTTGTCCGTTTTATTTTAGAATTTTTATTAAGTTTGATCGTAATTGTATTGGTGTGTGCTGATTTGCATGTCATTTATATACTACCATGTTAGGGTTTGTATATTTATCCATGCATTGCGAGTTGTGTCTTCATCTTAAAACGCCGAGATTGGATCCGCATGAATTAGATTCGGGTTAGCCGACCTAACCAGGGCCTGTAACATGCCAATTCAGTTCACGAGTGTGGACCGGATTTGAGGTGTTACAAGAGATGACTACTGGGAGCAAGTACTGGTAGTGATCGAGAGTACCGAGAGCGTGGGTGGTGATGACCGAATACCATGACCATGCATACACACGAAGATGTCTATATTAAGGGGGCGTCCTCTTGTGTAAAAGGTGACGTAGAAAATTGTGTGGCTCTCTTAGTGGAGAAGAGAGGACCAATGTGATGCAAAGAGACACGTGATATTGCCATAACCAATTCTTCAAGTGGGAGAACTAAAACTTTACGAGGGCTACCGGAGTAGTCGATGTCTGCTGGGATCAAGGTATACAATTTGCATTCCACAACCTATGTGTTTTTATGGCTGAAGGAATTGCATGTATATAAGTTGATCTAAGGGGGATGACTTGGGGTTATGATTGTAAGAACTATTATGAGTGGAGTACTCATTGTTCTCACAGCCTCACTATCGGGAAAGGAGGCAGCCTCCCTTTGGGGCGTGGGGTTTGTATGTTCACATTAGCCAAGTAGTCAGGGTAAATTGATTACTTGTATCTTTGGTTTTTAGTGAATGAAATTAAGGTTGGAGCCAGAGTCTCGTAATTTTGTGGTGTTGACGTTTGTGCCTTTATTGCATGGTATCGATTATAAAATTCAGGGTTGGATTCTTCAAGATCTTGTAAAATCGAGTAGGGCTAAACGTTGGATGCTACACAACCTTAATGTGTTTATTTTGTTACGTATCTTCAATTGGTCTGTATTTAAGTATTGATAACTGACAACCATATATCGGGTGCACTAGTAGTTAGGTATGATATTGGTATCGGGTGTGTGGGTGTTGCACGTAGCGACCGTTTTCGTTTGTCGCGTACTTGTGAAAGGTTGAATATTTCTATAAAGGAAATACACCACATGGACATGGTTTGGGGCCAAAAATTCTACCCTAGATCAACGTAATGACACCATCCGTGTAATTAGACATAGAACATCCGGCAAAAACTAATTGTCATAGAACATCTGGCAAAAACTAATTGTCGTTGGCAAGGTATGAAACCCACCTGGTAATAAACGAGGGAAGAGAGAATAAAGCAAGATTTGGTAATTGGTACGAGTGGTAGAGCATTTTAATCACAAGACAAATGATATGTTTTCTTTTGTACTGTGCTCATCGGCCTCCGTATATACATTCTATTGTTAATGATGGGAATGGTGACGGGTGATCAATGGGAGGAGATTTACACAAGGACAAGTTTAGTTTCAATGGTCGGACACCGACCAAGGTATTGGAGAGACGATGATACCCAATTTTGTTACCAAACGTTTATTTCACCAAATAAGTTGCTCTCAAGAGTCTAATCAAGTCGTACGATTTAAGTTGTCAATGTGGCTCCCCCTTCTCATCATTGCTCGACATCTGACCCCAGCCCGCCCATATTATAAAATATTAAATGCTGTCTTAAAACCCACTTTATTTTATATATCGTAATTTAAAAATTTAAGTAAACAAATATATTATCTTATAAATTTAACATGTATTGTTCTTTTTTATACTTGAAATTTATAAAGTAATTATTTTATTATTATAAAATATTGATTAATAATATTAAAAAAAATACAATATTTTAATAATTTTTTAAATTGATGTTGGAGTCATTATCACGTATTTTTGATCGGAGTCATTTATAACTATGATTGAATTACATATAGAACCGAAATTTGTGTGCCACCAATCTGATTTCAAAACCATGTTAATTTATAATTTATGATATATAAAATAATGAAAATTTAACCATTGGCTAACCGTTTAACCGGCTGACAAATGGCGAAAATTTTGATTATGGCAAAAACTTTTAAACTTAGTTGATGGCTCAATTATGGACAAATTTTTAAAATAATAAATATTTGTGATAAATGCTATTAATCGAGCCATAATAGAACTATTTATAGCCTGACTCGCACTTAGAAATTTCATGTCCGAGTAGAATCAACCAATCCGTTTAAAAGGGTTGAAAATTTTGAAAATGGGTTATTTTCTAGTAGTAAATGTTCACTCGATTTATCAATTTAACAACCAATCCAAATTAAACGGAATATTATGATGAATAATTTACTTAACTATATAAATAAATGGTGGAGAGTTAATTTAACCGGACCAACTTTACATATAAATAGTAATGGTAAAATATTTTACTATAACCGTTTTATTGATTTAAACCGCTTTTATGTAGTCATTTTACATATGATTATAAAACTCATTTATATTTCGACTTTGATCTTAAAATATTTAATTGTTAAATATTTCCTTAGATAAAATTACTATTTTAGATTTTTTATTTACTTATTTTCTAGTTTGTAACATTAGTTACCATATTTAGACAATTAGAATATTTTATATTTTGTGAGAGTAAAAAGTTAATTCATGATATCTAAAATGATGAAAATTTAATAACCGTTTAACCGACAATTGGTGAAAATTTTGATTATGGCAAAAACTTTTGAACTTGGTGGCTTAATTATGGTACACATTTTTAAAATAATAAATGTTTATGATAAATGCTATTATTCGAGCCATTAACCAAACTATTCACATCCTGACTCCCACCTTGCTTCAGAGTAGAATCAAAAAAGAAGAGTCGTTGGAATAAAAAAAAACTAAAATTATATTTTATATATGACATTGGCTTGTGTGACATGGAATAAAAAAAACCCCTTACCATGTGAATATATGTGGATGGCATCTTTTTGTGACATTCACTGATGAATATAACAAAAGTTCGAATTCGAATTGAACCCAGAAATCTAGTAAATATGTAAGGCATTTTTTTCAAAGCAACTTGTATAGTAAAAATATAGGTGCGTGACGTGCTATAATTTTTTTCCCAAATGAAAGTTATGTTGATTTTTTTCTGTAACAGAGAGAGGCAGGTACGACCATTACGCAACATTACGTTTCGTTTTCAGGATACGAAAATGAAAATGTACTTCGTCACATGGAAAGTAGAAATTAAATGGATGTGGTACAATTTATTCAAGGGGAGAAGAGAGAAGAATTCCACCAATTTGTCCCACTTGCTCGTGATTTTGTCCGGAGGCCCTCTTCTTTTTGTGTCTATATATGTTTGCACTTCTAATCCTCAAGACATGCGAGAAATCTGGATGTGAGGAGTAGCAAGGTCCATAAACTCTATAGACCTGTGTCATTAAGTACTATAGGGAGGGAGAGCAAAGTGGTCACTCTCCAATCTAGCTAGAGAAAGAGAACCTTGGAGACATGAACGGTGTGGAGGAGGGAGGAGTGGTGGTCAGACCAAGCAGGTTCAGAAGGGTGTGTGTGTTCTGTGGTAGCAGTGCTGGGAAGAGGAATTGCTACCAGGATGCTGCAGTTGAGCTGGGGAAAGAGCTGGTCTATACTCTGCTACTTTTTGTCCTCTCCTTCTCACGTCTTCATTTTTATTGCCTTCTCTTACTCTGCTGCTATGGTTGCTTGGCCAGCTTTACTTAGATGGGTGTTTTTGTTTGGCATTTGTAGGTTTCCAGGAAAGTGGACTTGGTGTATGGTGGAGGAAGTGGGGGACTCATGGGCCTTGTCTCTCAAGCTGTCCACTCTGGTGGTGGTCATGTTCTTGGGTAAGCTCAATGGTAACCCATTTCACTATTTTTCTGCCATGTTTAAGTCTTTTAATGATATTTTGTGATTGGCATTTGTTGCTTCACAGAATCATCCCAAGGACTCTTATGGGTAAAGAGGTATGTGCCAATGTAATTTCTCAGTCTGGCTATTTTATTTTATTTTTTACTGAAGTTGTAGAATTGATTTGGTTCTGTGGTGGGGTGATTGCAGATAACAGGAGAGACCGTGGGGGAGGTGAGAGCTGTGGCGGACATGCACCAGAGGAAGGCCGAAATGGCATGCAACTCCGATGCCTTCATTGCCTTGCCTGGTACTTCACCGCCTCCTTCAACAACATTTTAATGTCCTCATTCTTATCAACATCTATACACGTTGTGCTCAAAGATTTTCTGTTTTTCTGTGACATGTAGGTGGATATGGAACTCTAGAAGAGCTGCTTGAGGTCATCACCTGGGCACAACTTGGAATCCACAAAAAGCCTGTGCGTATGAACCATCTTGGCATATTTCGCCATACCCAAAATTAATGCAACCAAACCATGAACTCATAGAATGAATGCTTAATTGAATTTGGATTTTGATACAAGCTCAGGTGGGGCTTCTGAATGTGGATGGCTACTACAACTCCTTGCTAAACTTCATTGACAAGGCAGTGGACGATGGGTTTATCCAGCCTTACCAACGCCATATCATTATATCTGCCCCAAATGCCAAGGAGCTTGTGGAGAAACTTGAGGTTGATACATATTTTTTGTTCCTTTACACTTTCCTAATTTTCATCACATTTTGAAGTTGTGCCCAGTTTATACCATGGTTAAATTTTTGTGGGTACTTTCTTGATGGTCTGTAGGAGTATGTGCCAATAGTAGACGAAGCAGTGTCCAAATTGAGGTGGGAAGTGGAGCAAGCTGGCTATAACTCCGCCCTGCAAGCAGAGACTGCCCGGTGATTGGTGCACTAAAGCTAGTTCCAGATTTTTTTCCTCTGTTTTTGTGATTATGCTTTGGACAAGGAAGATAAGGGAAAGGAGAATGTGGGTCACTGATTATAGAACTCTCTCTATATATATTGCATGTAAATGAAAACAAGAAAAAAAAACAAAGGACAGTTTGACATAGAAGGATACTATTCCTATAGTATTAGTAGGCAGCTTTTTTGGCTCTGTATCGAGCCGCTCTCATCTTTTTTGTAGCACGCGAATGGGAAAAGAACTTCCTGCGTCTGAAATTCCCTGCATGGTTGAAAATGTGGAAGTGTTTTTTTCATGTATTTCTCTTGTCCTGTTCGTTTGGTGAGCTCATTTCTTATTAGCACACAGCTTTTTTGATTTTTTTATCTGTTTGTGGAAGGAAACTTCGTAACACTATCCAGAAAACAAAGCCAAAAAGTGCGACGAAATGTTTGTGATTTAACACCTTTCTAATGCATGCTTTTTCTAATTGGGAAGCAAAGAATCTCTCCATTTGTGTTCAAGAAATGTTTTCATTCAATATGAGTAATTTAATCATCACATCAACTTCGATCTTAAATATTTTTGAAACAATCAAAATATTGAATAAGATAAAACTAAACCAATTGAAATGGGATTGGAAAAGCAGAGAAAGCTCTTTTGTTGGAGCTATATGTTATAACCCTCAAATAATGGAATGTTATTATTGGAAGTATAACCAAACAGCTAGTCTATCTGTTGATTGTTTCTGATAATATTCAGAACTTCTTGCGTGCTTCCCCAACTTTGAAGTTGCAATTTCCAGATGGAAAGGATTCCAATCAAATGACGACCAAACTGGCGATGAAGTTTTTTCGAGGATTCTAATTCTGGTTCTCGAGCCGGAAAAATCCAACCAAATAACAGTCTTTAATTGGATTAAATATAAATTCTATGAGTTCTTTTAGGATATTACAACTTTTTATCCGGTTCGAGTTTATTTGTTGGGTGCTCCACATCAACGTAGAGGAGTTAATAACTTAAATATATATTTTGGAATAATAGGAAAGTCCTAATTGTTTAAGCTGAATTTTAGACTAAGAAAAGCCCACAAAAACTTATTGGATCCCAATTGGCATAAGAAAGGCCCATAAAATTTATGGGATCAACATAGTATTTATGCTAGATATTGGGCTGGAAAGATAAGTGTACCATTTCCCCAATATTAACCAAGTAGCTGGATGAATATATTAAAATACAATCTATATAGGGGTAGAAGGAAATTTCAAAATATTATTAAAATACATTTTATTTAATAAATATGTGCTGGATTTATTCTTTTTATATTTAATGTAACTCTTCGTTTCGCTGAACAAGCGACTACTTTGATCAAGTCTTTATGATTTTTTAGAATTATTTACAATCAATGCAATCTAATAAAAAAACATTGTCCCTATCTCTATTTGACTTTTTAGACAAAAAGTTGGTTGTCTATGGTCAAAAGTCAGTCAGGGTCAAATACGATAAAAATTTATTCAAGATAGAAATGTATTATTATTTTATCTTTGTGATATTACCTAATCATATTTTCCACTGTATATGTTATTTTTCCTCACAAACAAATAATATTTAATTTGTTAATAATTATCGCTTTTAATTTTTTTATTTTCATGTGCCAATTAGGACTAAAATTAAAATCATTTATTTTAAAAATATTTGAATAAATAAATGTTACTATAATAATTTAGTATTAAATTATAAAAATATCACTAATATCATTAATTTATAATTCTTATTATTCTCTTAATCAATCATTGATTAGTTAGACAAGAAATCGGTATATGTTTGATTTATTTTTATTTGATCAATAATCGGTTAGTCGAATTCGGTGATGGACTTCAGACGGCTATTTACCCCCACCCAACTGTGGGTTAAGAAAACAAATTGCTAAGGGTGCTTTATTGTCCGAGAGTTGAACTAATTGAAATCTCCAATCAAATTTAATACGTCTTGAAAGAGAACTAAATAAGGATTCCAACCAAATGATTATAATTTCCACAATAATCTCAATCATTAGGCTTTATAAAACCATGCATCATATTCCTGCAACTGGGTGATAACCACTTGTCCGGCGAAATTCCGGCCACCATATTCAACCTTTCCTCCCTTGAATTTATCCATATGGCCGAAAATGAATTGAATGGAAGTTTACCATCTGATATAGCAACCCGTCTCCCCAATTTGACGTCAATTCTGTTGGGTGCAAATCAGTTCATCGGAGCCATTCCTTCAGCCATTTCTAATGCTTCCAATGAGCTTTCTTCTTGGAATAGTTCCAAGTAACTTGGGCAACCTCAAGAATCTCTTACGGTTTTATATTTCTTGAAATTTACTAGGGAGCTATGGGGAAAGTTCCGGCCACCTTCATTTCATCACTTCCTTGGTTAATTACACTAGCTTGACTATTCTGCATTTTGGGGACAATCATTTTGTGGGGCTCCTTCCACTCTCAAATATCCAACTTGTCAAAAAGCCTAAAAGATTTGACCTCAGGGGAGACACTGCGCTACATGGAGGCTTTCCTCATGGAATATCTGAAAACTGTATATCCTAGTTTGATTACCTTCGGGATTGGGCACAACTTTTTCGGGGCGGACTCTCCCCTCAAGTGTAGGGAGACATCAATATTTTCAGGCATTGGATGTCCAAGAGAATGAATTTCATGGAGAAATTCCCATCTCCCTCGGAAATATGACCTCACTTGTGATGCTCTTGTTACATGGGAACAACGTAGAAGGAACCATCCCGCACGCATGAAATTGTACAAATCTGCCATATAACAGTCAGTGGTATACTGCCACACCAACTTGTCCTTCCTTCGTTGCTGCTCCTAAACTTGTCTTCCAATTTTTGCACTGGAATTTTGCCATTAGACATTGGAGACCATATGACGAAACTTTTATACATTGACATTTCCGGGAATAAATTCAAGGGTGAAATCCCAACGACCATTGAAAAGCTTGTCTAGAGAAAAACATGTTTAAAGGGTCCATACCACATTCCTTGAATAACATCACAAGCATTCAAGTACTAAGCCTTGCAGTACACAACATCCTAACTGGGCAGATTCCAGCATTTCTGGGAAAACTCGAGTACTTCGAGCATCTAGATCAGTCCTTCAATGATTTTAATTGTTGGCGAATTGCCGAAAGATGGGGTGTTTGGCAGTGCAAGTGCGGTTTCAATCAGAGGCAACAATAGGCTCTGTGGAGAAATTCGACGACTGAACTTGACAACGTGTCGAATCAAAGATACCACCAAACGGCGCAACCGATCTCATCATCTCCCTGTTGCAGCTGTAGTAGTTCTAGGAATCGTTGGAGCATTTATAGTACTAATTTGCTGTATATATCTTGCTCATCGTTGCTTGACAAATCCCATACAGACAAGTCTTGACTCCATAAACCCCCGGCCGGCCCACTTTCCAATGACATCATTCTCAGAGTGCTATTCAGGGCAACCAATGGCCATATATTGTAGAAGGAAAACCAAAGAAAAGTTTGAGAAAGAACCCACACCCATTTATATTTCATAGTAGATGGCAATTTTTTTTTGGCTCTTATTTTCTGTGGTTATCAAGAGTTTAAATTTCTCTACCTCACTTTACATTATAATCACTTTACATTGTAACACTTTTGGCAGAAAAGTCATTGAGGTTTTGGTGTGGTGAGTGCGTAAGTGACCCAAAATCGAATCACCAAGTCTGGAGACTTGCTTTTCTCCATGAAATTTTTTAGCACCTTTTAATGGAGACACGATGGGATGCTCTTGGCTTTCCCGTCAACAATGGGGAAGCTGTCCCACCGGGAAGAGCCACAACCCATTCTTTTTAAATTTTTCATTATTTTTAACTTTTTATTTTTTAAACTTCTATTGAATAATACGCTAGTTAAATGTGGAAAAAGAATTTCAAATTAGGTGCATTTTTTTAACTTCTCATTTTTTTTCACATTAAAATAAATTAAATCATTTCACAGTAAATAATCCTTATTTCAAATTATGTGTGGATGGGCCCTTAAATAAAAAAGAAAATAAAGCTCATGAATCCAAAGTCGTTGATATGGCCCAAACAATCCCCAATTTAATGGATGAAGCAGACCATCCAAAGTTGATTTCTTTTTCTTTGGAAAAAATGGATGATTGACATGAAAGGTAAGTCCTTGATCGGGACTCGTTCAGACACTCCGGTGCTTTGATGTTGAAATCTCTAATCGGAATTTTATTAAAGCTTGACAGCAAAGTCATCTCATAATTTTCATTTAAACACACGCGTTCCAACTGAACCAAGACGTCGCGGGCATGGTAAGAAAAAGAAGAAGAGCCCGGACCTGAGCTGGGTCCCGGACAACTCCGATGACAACGAAGACGATTGAGGTGACTGCCGGTGAGTTCTCCGGTGGGTCTTTGTATCTTTCTTTCGGGAGGGGATTATGGAATAGTTTGTGATTTGATTAAGAGCATCGCTACTATTAACGAATAATCCCCTAGTATATTACGTTAATTAGAAGCAAGAAGTGTGTGTAGGAGAGAAAGTTGACTGTCCTAATTGTAATTATATTTGTTCTTCCAAAAGTTTTGTAAATAAATATAGTTAAGCATGTGATTTGATTACTATTACTGATTCATCAAATAATCAAGGTATATATATGTTGCTTTCTTCTATTTGATCTTAACTGCAGCTTTAATTTAATTTGGGCCATATATTGATCTTAGCATAATTTTTTTAAAAAAAATCAGTCATCTATTGGTTTTTATAAGTCAGCTGATTAAACCCTTATCCATAATTTAATTTATGTATAGTAGTAAATGATTTTTGATCCTTTTTTTCTTTTTTAAATCTCTTTTGACCATTTGATGTGTTGGAGTTCCTTGAATGGCTCGATGCATGAGCAGGCCAAATAATATCAAATTGGGAGTTGGTGGTTAAATCCCAACGACCATTGTTAAGAGTCGGTGGTTGCGCACTCGGTCGGCAGTTGTGCAACTCTGTCGGTGACAATTCTATCTAGTATTGAAATTCTAATCTTGATCATATACATCGTAATCCACTCTACTATCTCTTACCTATCTTGGCTGTTAACAACTAGGCTCAAGTTGTCTAACTATACGTGTCGATCTAGAGGGGTTTGGATCATGTGCTGACACATATAATAGTAAACCTATGCTGAATTATTGTAATCTCCTGAAATCTGGAATGGCTACTTCTATCAGTGCCAACTGGCCTTCAACGGCAATCACTGATTTGGTACCTTACCTCTGGTGGAATCCTATCAATTATCTGATCTCGTAGGCAATGGTGGTCCTGATCTTTTCCTTGTTATGTCCAAGCCTACGTCTCACTACTCATCCTCATTCACTACTATTTTCTAGAAGTGGTCCCTCTCAAGTTATCTACCCACTTCAAGCTTGTAACACCCCAAATCCGGTTCACGCTCGTGAACCGAACCGGCATGTTACTGGCCCCGGTTAGGTCGGCTAACCCGAACCTAACTCATGCGGATCCAATCTCGGCGTCTTAAGATGAAGATACAACTCTCAAGCATGAATGAATGCAAAAACCCTAACATGGTACTACATGAATGACATGCAATCAGAGTACACACCAAGACAATCCCGATAAAAATTAATGAAAACTTTGAAATATAACGGATAGAGTTTCCCCTAAAAATGCAATTAGGGGCCACCCTGTCAAATATACATATATAAATATATATATAACCATAGTATCAAACAATTTCATTCACACAGAATCTAATCTACTATGACACTCATTCTGAAGCTTGGGTTTCAACCCATCCATACTTCCATTCGCATCTCTGATCGTATTTCACATTCATATCATGTCATCATGCATTAAACATGTCATTCATAATATAATAACATAATAACACAACATTAAACATTCAAAAATCTAACATGTGTGTGCAGAAGACCTCATTGCTCCTCCGTCCAAGCTGGCTCATCCATCTCGTGCTTATCACCTACATATATATAAGAAAAACGTCAGTAACAAGCGTTACTGGTCCGGAAAATAAAATAACTATAACAAACTGGCTATGAGAGCAAACTCTCATCTGAAAGAAAGCATCATACTCCACGTGAACACTCTGAAGGGCACTACTGAGGAGCCACTGGGCTGCAGACCCGGTAGCATCCCGAACTTACTGCTCTGCTGCTGGTACTGTGCTACTCTCAGCACTTCTTTTTCAGTACTTCTCGTGAAACTTTATCCTAAGCCCTCTCCGTACCTCCATATCTCTCCTGGCCTTGAGCACGAAGGCCGAGTACTCTCAGGCAGTCGCCTTTAGTACCCTTTGAACCACAAGTCCGGACATGCGCTGTACTAAACAGTACCCGTAAACCTCCACGTTCTCCGGGTGTGAGGAACTCAAACGCGGAGTTGTCAGGATCCCTCGGGAATGGAACAGTCCGCTGGCACTAATCCAGAGCCCGCTTTGACTGTCACGGCATCCTCTGCATGGTACGTGCAGTCGGTTTCTCCATCTCTCGTCTCACTGAAAACTCGATAAAACTATATATATAGGCCTGGGAAGGGATTCATATAATAGGCCCGAAGGCAACTTGTGGTGGATCTTGTTTTCGAAATCATCCTCGAGGGATCTCATCCTCGAGGGGTTATTAATCCGGAAATATTCGGTTAAATGACCCGAGTTAAGTGGGATCCAATAAAACACCACTTAACCCGTCCTGCAAATAATAACATAAACATACAATAGAAAAGCGTAAAACAAGACGAGTCCTAAACGGACCTGGTGGAAGCTCCAAGCGTGTCATCGCGCCTAGGCGGCGAGCTCCTACTCCGTACCTACACATCAAAACTAAATACTAACGCCCGCTAACTAAATGATGCATCAAACTCAATAACATCACAATCACAATGCAAGCATCCATCAACATAACAATCAGAAAATCATAAAAATTAATTAATCCTAGCTCATCCTATTCATACTAATTTTATTACGTGTCTATAACTTATGCCGTGGTCACTTATCATGCTCTGACCTGATCTACTTCATTAGATCACTGAACCTTCATTCACACTTAATCTCATCATGTAACTTATCATTTCATCCCTAATTAGTCATTAATCACATCACACACAATTATCATGCTCAACTCGATCTACCTCATTAAATCACTCCCTATTCATTCTCAATTAATTGCATCATGCAATCATCACTACACTCATACTCATATGTTTATCATGACAATTATTTAATTCTAGCATGTTATACTAACAATCATAATCAATTTTAAAGAAATCAATCGGAGGTAATTATACCTCACGTCGTCGGCAATCGGCGACGGTTAGGGTTCCGTCGCGCGCCTCGGAGCTCAAATTCGGCGCTCCTCGGCGTCCAAAGCTCGATCGGGCTCCACTGGGTGAGCCCCGCGGAAGATCCGGTGAATTCCGGCGAATTCCAGAAATTCCGATTTTTCGGCGGTTTTCCGGCAGCTACTGGCGGTTTTCCGGCGACTTCCGGTGGTTTTCCGGCAACCGTCGCCTACGGCGTCTACTAGTCGGAAAGGGGTCGTGTTGGGTACCCTCGGAACCGGCTCGGCGAGCCCGACTCATCTATGGCCTCAACATGGTCGACGGAGTTGGCGGCTCGCCGGAAAATGGTCAAAACAGTGGCCGGCCGTGGTGGTTGCTAGATCCGGCCGGCCACGGCGGCAACGGCCTCCGCTCCGGTCAGGAAGCGTCACTGGGTGGTCGACGGTGCTGAGGCGACCACCTGATCGTGGTGGCGATGCTCGCCGGCGGCGGAATCGACGACGCGACCGCAACGCGGCCGCGGCGTCGCGGCGTGATTTCCTCGCGTCGCGGCGGTCCGATGGGGGCCGGACCTGGTCGGGGCGGCAGGGCGACGCCGTGGCCGGGCTGGGCGGCGTCGATCGGCGGCCAGGCGGCGCCGGCCGTGGCGGCGGTGGCGCGCGAACAGGGGCGGCGCGGCGAGGGTTTGGGCGTGGGGGAGAAAAATTAGTTGGGTGGCAAACTCGTAAATAATACTTGACTCGTCTCCGTCTCGAGTCAAGTATCATAACTAACTCGTATTAAATCCTAAAAAAATTCATAAAAATCGGGAAAAATCCCGTAAAATCAAACAACACCAAAAAAATTATAATGGTATGCTCTAGAACTATCAACCCACCCAAACTGCCCGAACGCGTCCTAACGCGGTAAACGGCCTAATACTAATTCTACGATCCACTATATATAAAAATAAAAAAAATGACTGGCATACTCTCATATATCTGATAACTCATTCTGTTCTGCTGTGTTCATGACGTTATCATCATATACTTGGGTACGCATGACCCTCATAGCTCATACACGCGACTGGCATTGGCTCGGTACACGTGTCCTGAAACTGACTCAACTCGAAAAAATAACGGTCGACCCGACCGGTTCTAAATATAAAACCCTAACTCGAATCGTGGGTTTTACAAAGCTCCTTCCCCTTATGCACACCACGTCCCTTGGAAGTAGGACTAATGTGGTGACATACAAAGGACGGACATCTCGTCAATATCCAATTCACTTATGCGATGGACAGAACCAGTGGGTCTCTATGCCCATCATGACAATCCTGTTAGAATCCTGCTGACATCTAGATTTGGTATAAGATGGGATCTTATACCCATTCTACCTCTGCTAGCGCTACGACATACTCTTGTTCACATCTAACAAATAATATGATATCATGATAAAAATCCATAAATATGACCTGTCAGCTTAACTAAGGTCAGTTCCACATATTTCTGATCTATTTCTGAATACACTGTTACCAGACAACTTATGAAAAATATCTACATGTAAAGAAAACAGACAGAAAACATACCTGCCAGCTGGACTTGGAGCAATCTTTGCACACACATCACCTATAAATCTATCTTACATCTTAATCGGCCGAGAGTGGCTCTGATACCAATCTTGTAACACCCCAAATCCGGTCCACACTCGTGAACCGAACCGGAATGTTACAGGCCCTGGTTAGGTCGGCTAACCCGAACCTAACTCATAAGGATCCAATCTCGGCGTCTTAAGATGAAGATACAACTCTCAAAGCATGGATGAATGCACAAACCCTAACATGGTACTATGTGAATGACATACAAAGCAGAGTGCACACCAAGACAATCCCGATAAAAATTAATAAAAACCTTGAAATATAACGGACAGAGTTTCCCCTAAAAATGCAATTAGGGGCCACCCTGTCAAATATACATATGCAAATATATATCTAATCATATATCAAGTAATTTCATTCATACAAAATACAAAATCTAACATGCTGTAACTTATTTTGAATCTTGGGTTTCAACCCACTACGCTGCCATTGCGTTAATCACGTCATATCATATCATCATGCTCAAACATTTAATCATAGCATTCTGTTATCGTGTCTTAGCATTTCATTCACATCATATCATACTATGTCTTAGCATTCTACTTCATTCACAACGTAATAGCATTATAAACAAAATATAAACACTCAATCGACTGACATGTGTGCAAGCGACAACAGTGCTCCTCTGTCCAAGCTGGCTCCTCCAACTCGTGATTATTACCTACATATAGTAGAAAAACACGTCAGTAACAAGTGTTACTGGTCCGGAAAATAAAATAACTATAACAAACTGGCTATGAGAGCAAACTCTCATCTGAAAGAAATCATCATACTCCACGTGAACACTCTGAAGGGCACTACTGAGGAGCCACTGGGCTGCAGACCCGGTAGCATCCCGAACTTACTGATCTGCTGCTGGTACTGTGCTACTCTCAGCACTTCTTTTTCAGTACTTCTCATGAAACTTTATCCTAAGCCCTCTCCGAACCTCCATATCTCTCCTGGCCTTGAGCACGAAGGCCGAGTACTCTCAGGCAGTCGCCTTTAGTACCCTTTGAACCACAAGTCCGGACATGCGCTGTACTAAACAGTACCCGTAAACCTCCACGTTCTCCGGGTGTGAGGAACTCAAACGCGGAGTTGTCAGGATCCCTCGGGAATGGAACAGTCCGCTGGCACTAATCCAGAGCCCGCTTTGACTGTCACGACATCCTCTGCATGGTACGTGCAGTCGGTTTCTCCATCTCTCGTCTCACTGAAAACTCGATAAAACTATATATATAGGCCTGGGAAGGGATTCATATAATAGGCCCGAAGGCAGCTTGTGGTGGATCTTGTTTTCGAAATCATCCTCGAGGGATCTCATCCTCGAGGGGTTATTAATCCGGAAAATATTCGGTTAAATGACCCGAGTTAAGTGGGATCCAATAAAACACCACTTAACCCGTCCTGCAATTAATAACATAAACATACAATAGAAAAGCGTAAAACAAGACGAGTCCTAAACGGACCTGGTAGAAGCTCCAAGCGTGTCATCGCGCCTAGGCGGCGAGCTCCTACTCCGTACCTACACATCAAAACTAAATACTAACGCCCACTAACTACATGATGCATCAAAATCCATGAATCACACACAATGCAACCATAAAATCATCCATCAAAATAACAATCAATAATTATAAGAGTTAATAATCCTAACTCAAACTATTCATACCATATTTTATTCTGTTCTTCTAAGTTGCATCGTACTAGATTAACATGCTCATACATAATTCACTCATTAGATCACTTACTTCGTTCACTAATAATCTTATCATGCACATCTTTACTTTATTCATTGTCAAGACGTTAATCATGATAATTAATCAACCCTAGCATGCTGTGCTAACAATCATCAAACTTTAACTTATAAATTCGGAGGTAATTATACCTCACGTCGTCGGCAATCGGCGACGGCTAGGGTTCCGTCGCGCGTCTCGGAGCTCGAATTCGGCGCTCCTCGGCGTCCGACGTTCGATCGAGTCCGACTGGGTGAGCTCCGCGGAAGATCCGGATGAATTCCAGCGAATTCCAGAAATTCCGATTTTTCCGGCGGTTTTCCGGCAGCTACTGGCGGTTTTCCGGCGGCTTCCGGTGGTTTTCCGGCGACAATCGCCGGCGGCGTCTACTAGCCGGAAAGTGGTCGTGTTGGGTACCCTCGGAACCGGCTCGGCGAGCCCGACTCATCTATGACATCAGCGTGGCCAATGGAGGCGGCGGCTCGCCGGAAAACGGCAAAACAGAGCCGGCGGCGATGGGTCGCTAGATCCGGCCGGCCACGGTGGCGACGGCCTCCGTTCCAGTCGGGGAAGGTAGCTGGAAGGCTGAGGGTGCTGAGGCGACCGACCGATCGCGGTGGCGCTGGTCGCCGGCGGCGGGATCGGTGACGGAAGCGCAACGCGGCCGCGGCGTCGCGGTGTGGCTTCCTCGCGTCGCGGCGGTCCGATGGGGCCGGACCTGGTCGGGCAGCAGGGCGACGCCGTGGCCGGGCTGGGCGGCGTCGATCGGCGGTGAGGCGGCGTCGGCCGTGGCGGCGGTGGCGCGCGAACAGGGTCGGCGCGGCGAGGGTTTGGGCGTGGGGGAGAAAGGTCGGGGTGAAAACTTAGTTGGGTGGCAAACTCGTAAATAACTACCCGAACGCATCCTAACGCGGTAAACGGCCTAACACTAATTCTACGATCCACTAATAATAAAGAAAAAAATGACTGGCATACTCTATATATCTGATAACTCATTCTGTTCTGCTGTGTTCATGACGTTATCATCATATACTTGGGTACGCATGACCCTCTTAGCTCATACACGCGACGGGAATCGGCTCAGTACACGTGTTCTGAAACTGACTCGACTCGAAAATATCGGTCGAACCGACCGGTTCTGAATATAAAGCCATGACTCGAATCGTGGGTTTTACACTGATTGGGCAGATTCCAGCATTTCGGGGAAAACCGATTACTTCGAGCATCTAGATCGGTCCTTCAATGATTTTAATTGTTGGCAAAGTGCCTAAAGATGGGGTGTTTGGCAATGCGGTTTCAATCAGAGGCAACAATAGGCTCTGTGGAGAAATTCTGACGACTGAACTTGACAACGTGTCAAATCAAAGATACCACCAAACGGCACAACCGACCTCATCATCTCCCTGTTGCAGCTGTAGTAGTTCTAGGAATCGTTGGAGCATTTATAGTACTAATTTGCTGGATATATCTTGTTCATCGTTGCTTGACAAAGCCCATACAGATAAGTCTTGACTCCATAAACCCCTTGCCGGCCCACTTTCCAATGACATCATTCTCAGAGTGCTATTCAGGCAACCAATGGCCATATATTGTAGAAGAAAAGGAAAACCAAAGAAAAGTTTGAGAAAGAACCCACACCCATTTATATTTCATAGTAGTTGGCAACTTTTTTTTGGCTCTTATTTTCTGTGGTTATCAAGAATTTAAATTTCTCTACCTCACTTTACATTGTAATTTCTCTACCTCACTTTACATTGTAATCACTTTACATTGTAATACTTTTAGCAGAAAAGTCATTGAGGTTTTGGTGTGGTGAGTGCGTAAGTGACCCAGAATCGAATCACCAAGTCTGGAGACTTACTTTTCTCCAGGAAATATTTTAGTACCTTTTAATGGAGACGCGATGGGATGCTCTTGGCTTTCCCGTCAACAATGGGGAAGCTGTCCCACCGGGAAGAGCCACAACCTATTCTTTTTAATTTCTCATTATTTTTAACTTTTCATTTTTTTAAACTTCTATTGAATTATAAGCTAGTTAAATGAGGAAAAGGAATTTCAAATTAGGTGCATTTTTTTAACTTCTCATTTTTTTCACATTAAAATAAATTAAATCATTTCACAGTTAATAATCCTCATTTCAAATTATGTGTGGATGGGCCCTTAAATAAAAAAGAAAATAAAGCTCATGAATCCAAAGTAGTTGATATGGCCCAAACCATCCCCGATTTAATGGATGAAGCAGACCATCCAAAGTTGATTTCTTTTTCTTTGGAAAAAATGGATGATTGACATGAAAGGTAAGTCCTTGATCGGGACTCGTTCAGACACTCCGGTGCTTTGATGTTGAAGTCTCTAATCGGAATTTTATTAAAGCTTGACAGCAAAGTCATCTCATAATTTTCATTTAAACACACGCGTTCCAACTGAACCAAGACGTCGTGGGCATGGTTTCATATTCGAGGAAATTGTCGTTATCTATCTGCTCTATCTGAGGAAATGGTTTGCTGATCCATCTATAAAACCATGCAGCATGCGATGGATTGCCCTCAAAAGCACAAGCTTGAAGAAAATGGGATCTCATTCTGCTCTTATCGCTCTCATTTTATCCTCCATGTATTCTATCGCAGCCGGACATCTCATCAACTACAGAAGCAATGAAACCGACCTACAAGCTCTGCTTGAGTTCAAGGCACAGTTAAGCGACCCTTCCAAAGCTTTAAGCTCCTGGAATAACACTCTCCATTTCTGCGAATGGCGTGGGGTTGCCTGTGGAAGGCGCCATACAAGAGTCACGAAGCTCGAGTTAGCAGAATTGAAGCTGCGGGGGCCGCTGTCACCCTTTGTAGGTAACCTCACATTTCTCTTAGTTCTCAACCTGGGTCAAAATTATTTTTATGGTCAGATTCCTCCCCCAATTGTCCAGCTTCCCCGTTTATGGTCCTTGAACCTTAGTTTCAATTCTTTCCAAGGTCAAATTCCACCTAACATGAGTGAGTCGCACAGTCTGGGTGTGGTACACTTAGGCAACAATAGATTGGAAGGGGAGATTTCACCAAGGTTGAGCTTGCTGCCCATCTTGCGGTCCTTGGGGTTGAGTTATAACAATCTAACCGGAAAAATTCCGGATTCCTTTGGAAACTTCTCAGTTAATTTTTATCATCTTTCCATTGCCGGCAACAACCTACATGGAAAGATTCCAGAAACTCTTGGCCGTATCCCCAGGCTATATTTCCTCCAATTGTCTGCAAATCACTTGTCCGGTGAAATTCCGCCTTCATTATACAATCTTTCTTCCCTTGGATACATCTATATGGCTGGAAATGGATTGAATGGAAGTTTACCCTCGGACATAGCAGTCCATCTTCCCAATCTGTTGTCAATTATGTTTGGTGGAAATCAGTTTACCGGAGCCATTCCTGCATCTATTGCTAATCTTTCACAGCTTACGTTCTTAGATTTTGGGCATAACTCATTTGTTGGGAGGGTTCCAACGACACTTTGGAAGACTAAAGAATCTCCTCGTGTTCACGGTTCCTAATAATTCACTTGGGAGCTCAGGGCAAAGTGGCAATGACCTTGACTTTATCACGTCGTTGGTTAATTGCACTAGTTTGGTTGATTTGGGTCTTGGCGGCAATTATTTTGGTGGGCACCTTCCTCTGTCAATATCGAACTTATCAAATAGCCTAACATGGTTGTCGTTGGGAGGAAATATGATACATGGAAGCTTTCCTCGTGGAATATCAGAAAAATACCCTAGTTTGATGATCTTCGACCTTGGGGTCAACTTGATCAGTGGATCCATTCCCTCAAGTATAAGCAGGCTTCAACATTTGCAGGGATTGTACCTCGAAGAGAATGAACTTCATGGCGAAATTCCTCACTCCCTTGGAAACATAACCTCCCTCGTGGTTCTCTCGTTAGGAGGAAACAGTTTACGAGGAACCATCCCTCAAAGCTTTGGAAGTTTGACATATCTGCAACAGCCTTGATCTTTCTGCAAATCATCTAAGTGGGACACTGCCACGCCAACTCCTCCTCCCTTCTTTACTTTACCTAAACTTATCTTCCAATTTGCTGAATGGAATTTTACCTCCGGGTAACTGGGACAAAATGAAGAATCTTGTAGAGCTTGACATTTCAGGAAATAAATTCAATGGTGAAATCCCAACAACCATTGGGGAATGTTCTATGCTTGGAAACGCTTCATCTAGAGAAAAACATGTTTCAGGGGCCCGTGCCACAATCCTTGATTGACCTCAAAGACATTCGAGTATTAAACCTTGCACACAACAACCTAACTGGACAGATTCCAGCATTCCTCGGAAAACTTAAGTTCTTGGAGTATCTAGATCTGTCCTTCAATGATTTTATAGGTGAAGTGCCGAAAGAAGGGGTGTTCACCAATACAAGTGCGGTTTCAATCAGAGGCAACAATAGGCTCTGTGGAGGAATTCGACGACTGAACTTGACAATGTGTCGAATCAAAGATACCAAACGGCACAACCGATCTCATCATCCCCACGTTGCAGTTCATGGTAGTTTTAGGAATCATTGGAGCATTCATAGTATTAAGTTCCTCTTTATATGGGGCTTATCGCTGCTTGAGAAAGCCCGGACAGACAAGTCTTCATTCCACAAACCCCTTGCTTGTCCCCTTTCCAATGATATCATACTCAGAGCTGTTCAGAGCAACCAACGGCTTCTCCTCCACCCACTTGATCGGTTCAGGTACATCACGGAAGTGTGTATAAAGGATTCTTAGGAGGTAACCATGAAGAAACTATAGCTGTAAAGGTATTCAACATTCAACATAAAGGAGCCTCTAAGAGTTTTAATGCCGAGTGCAAATTACTGAAGAACATTAGGCACCGAAATCTTCTCAAAATCAAGACGGCCTGTTCAAGCATCGACTTCAAAGGTGAAGAGTTCAAGGCTTTGGTATTTGATTATATGCCAAACGGGAATTTGGATCAATGGTTGCATCCAACTGGAAGTGATTGTTTTCCTCGCTTAAGGAGATTGAGCCTGCTTCAGAGATTAAATATTGCTATTGATGTGGCATGTGCATTGGATTATCTTCATAGTGATTGCCTTGAAGAGCCAATTGTTCATCGAGACCTCAAGCCAAGCAATGTGCTGCTTGATGCAGACATGGTCGCCCGTGTGGGTGACTTTGGTTTGTCCAAGTTCCTCCATGGAAATGCTCAAAATACAACCAGCACACTTGGAATAGGAACAGTAGGATATGCTGCACCAGGTAAGAAAATGTTATTGTACACATTCAATTTATTTTATACCTTATGAGCTTCATGTTTGCTATTGTCTCTAGCTGCAAGGTAGATACAGTTGAAATGTCTTCCACCGATAGGCGACAACATTTTGTTAGTATATAGGAAAAATCAATATAATTCATTGCTTATTAGCTTCATTTACTACAATCAGCATCAATGTTTATTCGTGTTAATTTTCATAAGCATTTCCACTGTAAGTTGCTACATGCAAAGTATTAGACTAATTTCACCATCTTAAATGACAGAATATGGATTGGGAGGGGTGGCCAGTACTGATGGGGATATTTACAGCTATGGTATTCTATTGTTGGAGATGCTTACTGAAGTGAGACCAACAGATGAGAGGTTGAAAGAACACGTAGATCTTCATCAGTTTGCAAAATCTAATGCTCAACCAGAACAGGCTTTGAAAATTATAGACCCTTCTCTGCTGTATGAAACCGGTGAAATGCATGAAATCCAAAATCATGAAGCTGAACTTCAGATGTGCATATTTTCCATGCTGGATATTGGTGTTAACTGCTCCAAGCCTTCTCCCCGAGAAAGGAAAAAAATGAAAGATGTTCTGACCGAACTTCGACACACAAGGGAGAGGTATAGGAGTCATGGACTTGGCGATTAACTATATAAAGCTTTTGATATAATATTTGTGATGAAGATGTACCTTTTTACATGTATGTGCCTTGTGCAGCCCAAACCTGTTTGTAAGTTAAAAATTATTAAATTGATTGCACTCCGTCGGGGAATGGGAATTGAAAGAGCCTTCGATGTAGGAATCAAACACAAGACCTCCCACGATGCGTATTTAAGCCAGTAATAAGAAAGATTAATAGCAGCAACAGATGTAAAATTAATAATCCCTGTCTGGGCTTCAAGTAATTCAATCCACATTCAAACAAGTATATGGAAAGTGGACAAACCAGTGCATAAAAAGCAGAGCATTACAATTAAATCTAACAATACTTTAAAAAAAAGCTATACAAAGGCAACACTGTACAAGTAAGAAATGGTGCGGGTGGAAAATGTAAAGGAAGGGCTTACCTAGCTATGGAGCTAATATGTAAAACAAATTGAAATCAAATGGGAGACCTATCAAAATAGGAATTGTTTTGGGCATTCAAGGAAGAGAGTCACCGGTAGGGCAAGACTGACTTCACTGGCGGAAGCAGAGGGCAAGAAGTTATGATTATTAAGTTATTATTATTATTATTATTATTTGTTTTTTGCCCGAGGCCCAGGTTATAAACTTACACTAAAAATCTATTCTTATTTACTCTTATTAATAAAAAAATTCAATATTAAAAATAGAAGACTTAACTAATTAAAAAATGATTAAAACGATAAAAATAATAAATAAAAATATTATATTCTATCTTCTAATTCAATTAAATTTATTTTTAAATTTTAAGTCTCAAAATTTATATATAAGATATTAAATTATTATATAATAACGGTGTAAATTTATAAAATTAAAGATCACATATTATGATATGAGTCGCACATGACTCAATAAAAATTTAACTCAAAGATATTGGATTGTTATAACCTATTTTATTATTTAAGGATTATTATATCCGCAGGTCGATGTCTTGTCCTGCGGATCTAAAGGAAGGTATCTCAGATATTCCAGAATTAGAGAAGATATATAGAAAGGATTTTGTGACTGCTGCAATTGAACTTCTTCCAGATTGCGGTGTCAACCACAAGGTAATATTTATTATGCTTATCAATCTTGTAATGCTTATCAATCTTTTTATAGATGAGTCTTGTTCTTGTTTTCATATTTCATTTCTGAATATATGACCCCTTCGAAGTGTTTTCTTTTGCATGTAGAAACATATGGAAGATTGTTTTAGCCTGAAGAACACTAGGGAATTTTTTACGTTGAGCATGTAATTCGAGAGCAGAACATCATGGCGGCTAATGAAATTATCGTACTGTTCTAAGATCTTGGGGTTGCCCGCAATGCCCATCATTGCCAAACAGAGGTAGCAACTGTATTCTCTACTTCAACACCACCATATTATGAATCACGGTTCTGCTGTGTCATTTCTGATATCAATATCCAAGTGATGACAAATACTATTTTGTTAAAATTCTTGGTCTTGTCCTGCGGATCTAAAGGAAGGTATCTCGAGTTTATTATTTGCGCTCCACGGTGCTCAGATATTCCAGAATTACAGCAACTGTGTAAGATTTTACAGAAGAAATATGGAAATGATTTTGTGACTACTGCAATTGAACTTCATCCACATTGTTCTGGATTGATAGGTTCTTTTTTATTTCAAATCTGATTTACTAGTTAAAAAAATTATTGCGTTTCTTTTCGATGAAGCTTGTAGAAAAGATGTCTGTACGAACTCCGGGTGGAGAAGTTAAACTTAAAATTATGAAGGAAATAGCTAAGGAGTATGGAGTTGATTTGGGATGCAAAAGATAGTGATGAGGAGCTGCTCAAACCCCCCAGAGGAAAAGCTGGTACCATAGAGCTCTCTCTCTCTCTCTCTCTCGCTCTCTCTGTCTCTCTCACACTCATACATTGAGAAGTTTCCCGGAGAAATAATCGCACATAGGAAAAATAGAAAACACTAATACGATCCATGGGTTTGCAGGAAGGATCAAACACTTTTGTTAGTGCCATTAGTATGACATTAAAAACCGCTGCCAAATGAAGGAAGCAAAAGGTACATTTTGTGGGTTTACTCAAAATTCTAACTTGACCTTGTTAGTATCTCTAGCAAATTGATCTTACATGATTGAATTGTATACATGATATTGTGAAATGAGTTTCCCTAGTCCATGTCTCAGTAATAAAATTGTGATTTTGTGAATATCATATCTAGAACCAGATTCTGTGAAGACAGATAGAACAAAAGCATTATGCAGGGAGCTTCGGCCGCAGATGCTGCTGCTGAGTCTGCACAGAGAGCCATTGTTGCTGCTCAAGCTGCTGCGGCATTCTCAGTTCAAGCTCACAAAATTCGGGTTCTCGAGTACATCCTAAATTGCCCGACTACAATGAAATTTCTGCAAGGTTTGAGGCTCTTAAACATGGGAGGACATAAATGCGTTCTGAAAGCAATATTGTGATATATATGTTCTGTGTCATTTCTTTGCACTACTACTGTTTGTTCTCCCTATGTATGAAAGTACTACAGTCATATCATTTATGATTCTTTCCTCATTGTTTACTCTTTTAATTGCTTCAATGAAATAAAGAACTCAGATGTGATTTTACTTTCATGGCTGCCCCTGATAGAACACATTTTAACTCCTGGGGAAGATGGGCAGCTGCCGTTTTACTTCTTCCTCTCACGTCTAAGTTCTACAAGTTGCTTGGATACCATTCACTGTATGATTTGCGTCATAATTCTTGCAAATGACGGTTTGGCTTCAAGTGACAGTCAAATATGGAAGAGAAGAGTGGCTGTGGAAGGCAGGAGGACCCGGCCATGGACCATGGTCGCCGTACTCGTGGCCTGTATTATTGGCTGTATAGGAAGATCTCTGGTCATGGTCGATGATGGGCATTTTGGTCTGCTAGAGTTAAAGAAGAGGGGGGCACGAGGGCAATAATGTCAGATAGTAATTTTTATTTTAATTTTTTGAAAAAATGATTTTGATATCTGCTCTGAAAAATTTAAGGAGCCAAAAAAATATATGAGATAAAAAAATACAATATTTGTTTTAGGGTGGGGTACAAACATGTTAGAAGTTGAAAAGATCATTAAAGTTTGATTAATATTGATTTGGCTTGATATCAAAAGAAATTTGATTGGAATTGACAATTTTTTTATTCAATTCAACTTAAAACTCAAATTTTGCATAAGAAATAACCAAAATGGAATCTTAAAAAAAGAAAAGTAAATCCTAATTAACTAATAATAAAAATTTGATATTCAAAATTTTATACTTAAAAAGAGAATTGGATTCTCTTTGCAAAATTTAATCAAAGTAATGAGTAAGTTTTAATTTAAAAAATTAATTATAAATACAAAATTTAGCATATTATTTTAGCATTTAATGTGAAATGTGCATTTGTAACCTAAGTCCCAACCCTCACTTATGACATATTTTGTAAAAAAGAGGCTTTTACTAAAGAATATTTTTGGATATAATATACGGATAAGAAATAATTACCATAAAAAGAGAATAAATAAAATTATCTAAAATACTATAATGACCATTTAATACTTTTTATTTTAAAAAAATTTATTGTGTCGATACGACTTGAGCCAAATGAAAACCCACATATGCTCTAGACTAGGGGCTAGGCCTTAGGCAATTATGTTTGATGGCTCTTAGATTAGGGTAAGAATCCTTTCTTTGTGGGTGGTTAGGTCCAATTACAAATGAAAACTATAAAATCACTTATATTAAAAAATATTTAAATAAATAAATAAATATTACCATAATAATTTATTATGGAACTATAAAAATATCACTAATATCAAAAGGGATCGTTGGAGCATTTATGGTACTAATTTGCTGAATATATCTTGCTCATTGGTTGCTGGACAAAGCCCATACAGACAAGTCTCGACTCCACAAACCCCTTACCGGCCTACTTTCCAACAACCAATGGCGATATATTGTAGAAGAAAAGGAAAACCGAAGAAAAGTTTGAGAAAGAACCCACACCCATTTATATTTTTTTCGAAATTTTATTAAATCTTGACTGCAAACTCATCTCACAATTTTCTGTGGTTACCAAGAGTTTGAATTTTTCTACCTCACTTTGCATTGTAATGCTTTTTGCGGAGAAGTCATTGAGACTTTGGTGGGATGACTGCTTGGTCCCCTGAGATCGAATCACCAAGTCTGTAGACTTATTTTTTTGTGGAAAATTTTTTAGCTCTCCCTAATGAAGACGCGATGGAGATGCTCTCATTTTCCCGTCAACCGAGACTTTGGTGGGGTGACTGCTTAGTCAACCATGATCGAATCAGCAAGTATATAGACTTAATTTTTTGTGGAAAATTTTTTAGCTCCTCCTAAGGTAGACGCGAGGGGGATGCTCTCATCTCCCCGTCAGTTGTGGGAAGAGCCAAAACCCATTATTTTTTAACTTCTTTTGAATTATACAGTAGTTAAACGTGGAAAAGGAATTTCAAATTATGAACATTTTTTTAACTTCTCATTTATTTTCACATTAAATTAAATTAAATTAAATTATTTCACAATAAAAATAATCCTCGTTTCACCGATAGGGTGTAGATGGGGCCAAATTAATTCTCCACTACAAGCTAGCTTCAAAGCCTTAAATAAAGTTCATGAATCCAACCTTAATAGTCTATAGTCCTATTATTTTCTGGAATCGGTTGGACATATGTATGTATGTGTGTATGTATGTATATATATATATAAAATATGCCCACTTTATTAGGCCCAGTTGATCTGCATAGTTAGGCATTCATTGATCATTGTTAACGACAAACTCTACCTTTAGAAAAAATAATAAAATATGTACTTGTACGTTATTCAATGTATATTTTATTGTCAGCAAATCTGTGCATGTTCATCGTGTTCATCCTTCAAACTAGAAATCTGATTTATGTCCAATGATCTATAGCAAATCTAATATTAAAATCAGTTGGCAATGTTCGTTATGGATCTCATCCAACCAAGCTCGAATCAAATCGAAATTACATTAAAACAAAAGAAACGATTCAAGATGTGATAGAGGATAAGTTAGTGAACTATTTTAATAGATATGCATAACCATAATATAACCGAAGAAAAAAGAAGGGAAAGCATGTGTTTCATAACTTTGAAAGGAAGCCTGGTTCATACTAGTCAAATGCCATTAAGCTCGCGTCAGTCGTTGATCTGGACTCGTTTAGACACTCCAGTGCGTTGATGTTGAAATCTCTAATCGGAATTTTATTAAATCTTAACCGCAAACTCATCTAATAATTTTCATTTAAACACACGGGTCCCAAGTAAACGAAGACAAACTCTAACAGCTCGTGTAAGTCGTCGGCGTGCTTCCAAATTCGAGGAAATTTTCGTTATCTATCTGCTCTATTGAATGGTTTGCTGATCCATCTATAAAACCATGCAGCATGCCATGGATTGCCCAAGAACCCTTAAGAAACAGCCCAAGAACCCTTAAGAAACAGCCCTCAAAGCACAAGCTTGAAGAAAATGGTATCTTATACTGCTCTTATCGTTCTCGTTTTATCCTCCATGTATTCTACGCAGCCGGACGTCTCATCAATTACAGAAGCAATGAAACCGGCCGACCTACGTGTTCGGTTGTCCCTCCTCCATAAATATGATTGGTGAAACGGATTTCTTTTTTCTTTGGAAAAACTGTATGATTGACCTGCAGCACCTGCTGGTGTAAGTCGTTGATCTGGACACATTTAGACACTCCGGTGCTTGGATGTTGAAATCTCTAATCGTAATTTTATTAAATCTTGACCGCAAACTCATCCCATAAATTTCATTTAAACACACGGGTCCTAACTGAACCAAGACGTCGTGGGCATGCTTCCAAATTCCAGGAAATTTTCGTTATCTATCTGCTCTATTGACTGGTTTGCTGATCCATCTATAAAACCATGCACCATGCCAAGGATTGGCCATGCACCCTTAAGAAACAGTCCTCAAAAGCACAAGCTTGAAGAAAATGGTATCCTATTCTGCTCTTATGATTCTCATTTTATCCTCCATGTATTCTATCGCAGCCGGACGTCTCAACAACTACAGAAGCAATGAAACCGACCTACAAGCTCTGCTTGAGTTCAAGGCACAGTTAAGCGACCCTTCCAAAGCTTTAAGCTCCTGAAATAACACTCTCCATTTCTACGAATGGCGTGGGGTTGCCTGCGGAAGGCACCATAGAAGAGTCAGGAAGCTCGAGTTAGCAGAAATCAAGCTGCTGTATCTACCCCCGGGTGAGTCTCTTCCTCTATGAGTGGCCACTTTTTCATGTCCTACACCAATCACAACCCTTTGCATACGAATTATTATTATTATTATTATTATTATTTTATATATATATATATATATATATATATATATATATATGGGTAAAGTGAAGAAGAGCAAGGGGCAGAAAAATTTATTTGCCCCAAGCTCTTCTCTGGGCCGTCCGATTATAAGGACGGCCCAGATCTCCTGTTAAAATTTTTTTCCAAAAATGCCCCTACCCCACCGCCCCGTCGCCCCCGCCGCCGCCCTGTCGCACCACCGCCTCGCCGCGTCGTCGCCCCTCACAGCCGCCACCCCTTCGCGAGGGGGAGGGACGCGCTTCCTCCCCCCTCCCTCCTCCTCGCTCCCCTGCCGCAAACGCCGCCGCCCAACCGCGGACGCCTGTCCGCCCCGCTCCCCATTGACCCCATCGTCCTGCCCCCCCACCCCCGGCGGCCGTAGCCGCCGCGGGGGTGGGACGATGGGGTCGATGGGGAGCGGGGCGGATGGGCGTCTGTGGCTGGGCGGCGACGTCCGCGACAAAAGGTATTTTTTTTCTATTTGGGCCGCCGTCGGCCATATCCGGCCGCGACACGTTGGACCTGGCCATACCCCGACCAGATCTGGCGGGGGAAGGCCAGGACCAGCCTGTCGAGGCCAAATCTGGCCATGGCTGCCCGCCCGCAACCCTCCCTCCCCGCCATGGCAGCGGCGCTCCGCCTCCACTCCTCCATATGATCTGGGCCGTCATTCTAATCGGACGGTTAAAATTAAATTAAAATTATTTTTTAAAAAAAACTAATAAATCTGGGCCGTCCTTGTAATCGGACCACCCAGAATAAAAGGTGGGGCAGAGCCGCTTCCCTGCCTCTGGCGCAGGGCAGTGGCCCCCATATATATATATATATATATATATATATATATATATATATATATATATATATATATATATATATATATATATATATATATATAAAATAAGCCCACTGAATTAGGCCCAGTTGATCTGCATAGTTAGGCATTCATTGATCATTGTTAACACAAACTCTACCTTTGGAAAAAACAATAAAATATGTACTTGTACGTTATTCAATGTATATTTTATTGTCAGCAAATATGTGCATGTTCATCCTGTATTATTGGCTGTATAGGATGATCTCTGGTCATGGTTCGATCACCAGTTGTGGGGTTATGACTGATGTCGGTGATGGGCATTTTGGTCTGCTAGAGTTAAATTTTTAGAAAAACTTTAAGGAGCCAAAAAATGGATGAGATAAGATTAAACTTTAAGGAGATTGATTTCTTAGGATAAAGGGAAAAAATACAAAATTTGTATTAGGGTGGGGTACAAACATGTTCGTCGATGAAAAGATCATTAAAGTTTGATTAATATTGATTTGGCTTGATATTAAAAGAAATTTGATCAAAAGTGACAATATTTCAACTCAACTCAACTTGAAACTCAAATTTTGCATAAGAAAAAAAGAGCATTGGATTCTCTTCACAAAATTAAATCAACGTAATAAAGAGTAAGTTTTAATTACCAAATTAATTATAAATACAAAATTTAGCATATGATTGTATTATTTAATGTGAAATGTGCATTTGTAACCTAAGTCCCTCTCCTTACTTACGATATTTTTTGTAAAAAAAGGCTTTTACTAAAAGAGGATATATTTTGAAACTATATAGGGATGGGAACTAATTACTATAATTTGAGAATAAATTAAATTATTTAAAATACTCTCATGATGATTTAATAATTAAAAAAATTTTTTAGGTCTATATATAGCTTGACCCAAACGACAACCAATGGATCCTTAGATTAGGGGCATCCCAGCCACTCTAGGCGTTTGGCAATTAGGTTTGATGGCCCTTCGATTAGGGTAGGAATCCTTAGTTTTCGATGGTTAGGTCTAATTGCTGATGGGCACTATAAAATTATTTATTTTAAAAAATGTTGAATAAATAAACATTACCATAATAATTTGGATTCACAATAAATCTCCAATCAAATTTAATACATCTTGAAACATAACTAAATAAGGATTCCAACCAAATGATTATAATTTCCACAACAATCTCAATTATTAGGCTTTGTTTCATCCGCTTATAAAACCATGCACCATTTATCTCGTAGATTGTGCATGCACCAGTATAACTAAGCACTCCCCAATGACAACATATCTTGAATGAAATGGTGTCTCATTCTTCTAATCCCATCGTTCTCGTTCTGATTTTCATGTATTCTATCGTTGCAGGTGGAGGCCACATCAACGACAGAAGCATTGAAACCGATCGCCAAGCTCTACTCGAACTCAAGGCACAGATCACAAGCGACCCATTGGAAGCTTTACGTTCCTGGAACAGCTCTCTGCATGTCTCTGAATGGCATGTGGTGACCTATGGAAGGAGCCATGAAAGAGTCACGGAGCTCGAGCTAGCAAACCAGCGGCAAAGTTTACAAGAAAGGAGCTATGGGGAAAGTTCCGGCGACCTTCATTTCATCACGTCCTTGGTTAATTGCACTGGCTTGACTAGTTTGCATTTTGGGGACAATCATTTTGGCGGGCTCCTTCCACTCTCAAATATCCAACGTATCAAAAAGCCTAAAAGATTTGACCTCGGGGAGGAGACACTGCTCTACATGGAGGCTTTCCTCATGGAATATCTGAAAACTGTATATCCTAGTTTGATTACCTTCAGGATTAGGCACAACTTTTTCGGGGGGACTCTCCCCTCAAGTGTAGGGAGACATCAATATTTGCAGGCATTGGATGTCCAAGAGAATGAATTTCATGGAGAAATTCTCATCTCCCTCGGAAATATGACCTCACTTGTGATGCTCTTGTTACATGGGAACAACGTAGAAGGAACCATCCCGCACCATATAACTGTCTGATTGGTATACTGCCACACCAACTTATCCTTCCTTCGTTGCTGCACCTAAACTTGTCTTCCAATTTTTGGACTGGAATTTTGCACCATCCAAAGTTGTTTTTTTCTTGGGAAAAAATGGATGATAGACGTGAAAGCGGGTACGTTACCTGCTTGTGTAAGTCGTTGATCTGGACTCGTTCAGACACTCCGGCGCTTTGACGTTGAAATCTCTAATCGGAATATTATTAAATCCAACTGAACCAAGACGTCGTCCGCATGCTTCCAAATTCGAGGAAATTTTCGTATATCTGCTCCATTTAATAGTTTGCTGATCCATCTATAAAACCGTGCAGCATGCGATGGATTGCCCATGCACCCTTAAGAAACAGTCCTCAAAAGCACAAGCTTGAAGAAAATGGTATCTCATTCTGCTCTTATTGTTCTCATTTTATCCTCCATGTATTCTATCGCAGCCGGACGTCTCATCATCTACAAAAGCAATGAAACCGACCTACAAGCTCTGCTTGAGTTCAAGGCACAGATAAGCGACCCTTTCAAAGCTTTAAGCTCCTGGAATAGCACTCTCCATTTCTGCGAATGGCGTGGGGTTGCCTGCGGAAGGCGCCATAGAAGAGTCAGGAAGATCGAGTTAGCGGAATGGAAGCTGCGGGGCCGTTGTCACCCTTTGTAGGTAACCTCACATTTCTTTTTTCTCAACCTGGGTTAAAATTATTTTTCTGGTCAGATTCCTCCCCAAATTGCCCAGCTTCCCCGTCTATGGTTCTTGAACCTTAGTTTCAATTCTTTCCACGGTGAAATTCCACCAAACATGAGTGAGTCGCACAGTCTGGGTGTGGTACACTTAGCCAACAATGGATTGGAAGGGGAGATTTCACCAAGGTGGAGCTTGCTGACCATCTTGCGGTTCTTGGGGTTGAGTTTTAACCATCTAACCGGAAAAATTCCCGATTCCTTTGGAAACTTCTCAGTTAATTTTTATCATCTTTCCATTGCCGGCAACAACCTACATGGAAAGATTCCAGAAACTCTTGGCCGTATCCCAAGGCTATATTTCCTCCAATTGTCTGACAACCACTTGTCCGGTGAAATTCCGCCTTCATTATACAATCTTTCTTCCCTTGGATACATCCATATGGCTGTAAATGGATTGAATGGAAGTTTACCCTCGGACATAGCAGTCCATGTTCCCAATCTGGTGTCAATTCTGTTGGGTGAAAATCAGTTTACCGGAGCCATTCCTGCATCTATTGTAAATGTTTCTCAGCTTTGGTTCTTAGATTTTGGGGATAACTCTTTTGTTGGGAGCGTTCCAAGACACTTTGGAAGACTAAAGAATCTCCGCGTGTTCGCGGTTCGTGCTAATTCACTTGGGAGTTCAGGGCAAAGTAGCATTGACCTTGACTTTATCACGTCGTTGGTTAATTGCACTTGTTTGGTTAAATTGGAAATTGGCGACAATTATTTTGGTGGGCAACTTCATCTGTCAATATCGAACTTATCAAACACCCTAACAATTAGTTTGATGCTCTTCAACGTTGGGCACAACTTGATCAGTGGGTCCATTCCTCAAGTATAAACAGGCTTCAGCATTTGCAGGGATTGGGCCTCCGTGATAATAAACTTCATGGCGAAATTCCTCACTCCCTTGGAAGCATAACCTCCCTCGTGATTCTTTCGTTATTTTCGAGGCGAGTCAGTTTCAGAATACGTGTACTGAGCCGACGTCGGTCTCGTATATGAGCCATGAGGGTCATATGTACCCAAACATATGATAATAACGTCATGAACATAACATAAAAGAATGAGTTATTAAAATATACAAGAGTATGCAGTTTATTTTTGTTATTATGATATATAATGGATAGAAAATTAGTTTTAGGCCATTTACCGCGTTAGGACGCGTTATAGGCATTTTAGGTGGGTTGATAGTTCTAGAGCATATCATTATCATTTTTTTGGTGTTGTTTGATTTTATGGGATTTTTCTCAAATTTTTTTACGACTTAAATATTATGTTTGACTTGAGTCGAAGGCGAGTCAAGTAATATTTACGACTTTGCCACCACACACCCCCCGCGCCCTTCTTTTCTTCGCCAAACCCTTACCTCAATGCGCCGCCACTGTGCGCGTCGCCGCCGCTGCCGTGGATGCTCGTCTGGCCGCCGATCGTCGCCGCCTAGGCCCGCGACGACGTCGCCATGCTGCCCCGACCAGGTCTGGCCTCAATCGGGCCGCCGCGACACGAGGAAGCCATGCCGCAATGCCGCGCCCGCGTTGCGCTTCCGTCGCCGATTCCGCCGCCAGCGACCAACGCCGCCGCGATCGGTCAGTAGCCTCAACACCCTCAGCCCTCCAGCGACCTTCCCCGACCGGCACGGAGACCATCGCCGCCCTGGCCGGCCGGATCTAGCCACCCATCGCCACCAGCCCTGTTTATGCATTTTCCGGCGAGCACCACCTTCGTTGACTGCGTCGACCTTGTAGATGAGTCGGGCTCGCCGAGCCGGTTCTAAGGGTTCCCAACACGACCACTTTCCGGCCAGTAGACGCCGCCGGCGACTGTCGCCGGAAAACCGCCGGAAGCTGCCGGAAACCGTCCAAAAACCAGAATTTCTGGAATTTGCCGGAATTCACCGGATCTTCCATGGGGCTCACCCAGTCGAGCCCGATCGAGCTTCGGACGCCGATGAGCTCCGAATTTGAGCTCCGAGACAAGCGACGGAACCTTAGCCGTCGCCGATTGCCGACTACGTGAGGTATAATTACCTCCGATTGAGTTATTTAAAATTGATTATGATTGTTAGCATAACATGCTAGAATTAACTAGTTGTCATGATGAATGTCATACTATGAATGAAGTAAAGATGTGCATGATGTAATTAACAGGGAATGATAGTTAAGTGATCTAATGAACTAAAGTGAATTTGAGCATGATAATCGAGCACAACGTAACTTAGGAAATATAATTAGATTGATATTAATAGGATAAGTTAGAATTACTTTCACATTATAATTGTTGCTTGTTTTGGTTGATGATTGAATTGTGTGTGATGTTCATTACGTTTGATACATCATTTAGTTAACGGGCGTTAGTATTTAGTTTTGACGTGTAGGTACGGAGTAAAAGCTCGCCGCCTAGGCGCGATGACACACTTGGAGCTTCTACCAGGTCCGTTTAGGACTTGACTCTGTTTTACGTCTTTCTATTGTATGTTGGTCTTATCATTTGCAGGACAGGTTAAGTGGCGTTTTATTGAATCCCACTTAACTCGGGCCATTTAACCGAACATTTTCCGGATTAATAACCCCTCGAGGATGAGATCCCTCGAGGTTGATTTCGAAAACAAGATCCACCAAAAGTTACCATCGGGCCTATTATATAACTCCCTACCCAAGCCTATATATACATATATATATAGTTTTCGCGCTTCTGTGAGACGAGAGATGGAGAAATCGACTGCACATACCATGAAGAGGATGTCGTGACAGTCAAAGCGGGCTCTGGATTAGTGCCAGCGGACTGTTCCATTCCCAAGGGATCCTGACAACTCCGTGTTTGAGTTCCTCACACCCGGAGAACGTGGAGGTTTACGGGTACTGTTTAGTACAGCGCATGTCCGGACTTGTGGTTCAAAGGGTACTAAAGGAGATTGCCTGAGAGTACTCGGCCTTCGTGCTCAAGGCCAGGGGAAATATGGAGGTAAGGAGAGGGCTTAGGATAAAGTTTCACGAGAAGTACTGAAAAAGAAGTGCCGAGAGCGGCACAATACCAGCAGCAGATCAGTAAGTTCGGGATGCTACCGGGTCTGCAGCCCAGTGGCTCCTCAGTAGTGCCCTTCAGAGTGTTCACGTGGAGTATATGATGTTTTCTTTCATATGAGAGTTTGCTCTCATAGCTAGCTTGTTATAGTTATTTTATTTTTCGAACCAGTAACACTTGTTACTGACGTGTTTTTATATTATATGTAGGTAAAAATCACAAGTTGGAGGAGCCAGCTTGGACAGAGGAGCATTGTTGTCACTTGCACACATGTCAGTCGATAGAGTGGTTAATACTTTATTTATGATGCTATTATATTATGAATGATGTGAAATGCTAAGGCATGATAGGATATGTAAATGAAATGAGATGATGTTATGACATGATGAAAAGCTAAGACATGATGACGAGAGGTGAGATGTGATCAGAGTGCGCAGCAGGAGTGTGGCCCAAGTTCTATAATGAATATACAGTATATTAGATTATGTGTGATTAAAATTGTTGATTTATGCATATATATTGGTATGTATTGTTTTGATAGGGTGGACCATAATTGCACTTTTAGGGGAAATTCTGTCCTTTTTATTTTAGAATTTGTATTGAGTTTGATCGTAATTGTATTAGTGTGTGCTTGAATTGCATGTCATTCATGTAGTACCATGTTAGGGTTTGTATATTCATCAATGCATTGCGAGTCGTATCTTCATCTTAAGACGCCGAGATTGGATCCGCATGAGTTAGGTTCGGGTTAGCCGACCTAACCAGGGCCTGTAACATGCTGGTTCGGTTCACGAGTGTGGACCGGATTTGGGGTGTTACAAGATTGGTATCAGAGCCACTCTTGGCCGATTAAGATGTAAGATGGATTTATAGGTGATGTGTGTGCAAAGACTGCTCCAAGTCCAGCTGGCAGGTATGTTTTCTGTCTGTTTTCTTTACATGTAGATATTTTTCATAAGTTGTTTGGGTAAGAGTGTAATCAGGACTGGATCAGAATTATGTGGAACTGACCTTAGTTGAGTTGACAGGTCGTTTCTATGGGATGATATCAGACTGTTGGTAAGTTAGATGTGAGCAGGGCATGTTATAATGCTGGTAGAGGTAGAGAGAGTATAAGGTTCTCATCTTATACCAAATTCGGATGTCAGGGGATGTCAGCAGGAATTTAACAGGCTTGTCATGATGGGCTTAGAGACCCACTAATTCTATCCATCGCATAAGAGATTTGGATGAATTAGATGTTGACCAATTGTCCGTCCTTTGTATGTCACCACATTAGTCCTACTTCCAGGGAACGTGGTGTGCATAATCGGAAGGAGCTCAAAGTGGATAGATAACTTGAGAGGGACCACTTCTAGAAAATAGTAGTGAATGAGAATGAGTAGTGAGACATAGGCTTGGACATAACAAGGAAAAGACCAGGACCACCAGTGCCTATGAGATCAGACATTTGACGAGATTCTACCAAAGATAAGGCACCAGATCATTGATCGCCGTTTGAGGGCTAGTCAGCACTGATAGAAGCAGCCACTCTAAATTTCAGGAGATCAGAGTGGGGTTTAGTATAGGTTGACCATCATATGTGTCAGCATCATGATCCAAACCCCTCTGGATCAGACACGCATGATTGGACAACCTGAACCGAGTTAATAGCAGCCAAGATATGGAAGAGATAGTAGTAGAGTTACGATGCATATGAGTAGGATTAGATATTTCTGCATCTAGGTAGTGCACAACCGCCGACTGAGTGCACAACCATCGACCGAGGTGCACAACTGCCGACCGAGTTGCACAACCGCCGATCGAGTTGCACAACCGCCAACCGAGTTGCACAACCACCGCCCGAAGTGCACAACTGCCGTCCGAGATTCACTACCATTGACCGCAGACGCACTACCGCCGTCCGTGTATTGCTCATCCACCGACCGAGTAGATTAGTTAAGGTTTAGTAGGACTAGAGTTTGAGGAACAATGAATAGTTACAGTGAAATCAGCAGAATAGAAAAGAGTTAAGGAAAACAGAGGTTATTCCTATAAGATGGCATAGGATCCGACTTCACAGCTCTCTTGCATCAGATGAATATTGCAAGATGTCCCCATCAGGCATTGTTAGTTACAGCCTCATAGAGATGTGTATGGACAGATTCATGAAACATGACAGTATGACCTCCAGATGGGCGGTCACAATGATTAGATTGTACAGACTGTATGATGTGGCAGTTGTGCGCCTCGGGCATAGTTTAACCCATTAGCGATTGGCCAGGCAGCGATAGGAGGTTGACTTAGTATGGGGCATAGATAGAGGGTTCAGCAAGAGTATTTTCCAGAGAGATAGCGATTCCCTTGTGTTTTGCCAGCACGATTAGGTCCTTACCTTGAGACATAGGGTTGAGCCTTGCCCGAGTATAGAGGTACCTTCATGGTACTGATTAGGTTTTACCGTACAGGTAGATGTTTGTAGATCGATCTTCCAATGAGGATTTCACCCCAACATGAGAGTGGACCAGATGGAGTATATCAGTGGAAGCTCATCTTTATTGATAGCCTTGTTTGAGAGTCTACCACAGCGGTAGTAGTCATGTGAGATGAGATTAGTACTACAAATCGGTACAGGATGGCAGGTCACACACCACTGAAGAGCGGACGAGACACGCGTCAAACCTCACTATAAGTCCCCGTAGACTTGAGGGGAGACAGTGGTTCTTTGGGTCGTATGAACCCCGCCCGTTTAGAAGTGCGCGACTAGTACAGTATCAAGAAACGCGTGCCTACTGTTAGCTGATTAAACTAGAGCCAATTAGGAGCCGTTTTTGAGATTCGTCATTGATTGACTATTCTACAGCCTAATCACCTGTGGCATAGTAAACCATGGTGACCTTAGAGACAAGTCCATAGACCTACCAAGATTTTGGCCACCTAATATGTTACATAGGGATTTTATCTCCCCTACTATTTGCATGAGACCTTAACCTTACCATAGATAAGAGTTGCACAGCAGAAGCGTGTGGGCCTATAACCCATAGGTCCCATGATCCCCCGTTTACCTGGTGTCAGATACCACATGTGAGGACGAGATACCACTTATTGAGAGCTCTTGAGTAGTGAGACTAGATTTCCACGAGATTCAGCCTCCCTTCTTATAACCCAGAGATATCAGACAGAGTGGAGTTTTCACTTGAGGATTTCCACTCACCCTTTTGTATCAATTTTACTATCAGTTTACCCTGATGATTGAGATGAGTATACATTGATCAGAGCACGTCCCACAGACCAGATGCAGATGCTACAGCCCTATGCAGAGTATGTTATCATACTCCTTGAGACACACTGTGTATGTACAGGGGTTCTCAACTCCTTTCAGCAGTAATTAGTGGTTGTATAGATAGTCACCTGACCCGTAGTATGCAGTAGAGTCATAGGGTGGCGGAGACACAAGCAGATGGTGGTGGTCCGGTGGAGGCAGGCAAGTGCAAGCTGGGAGCGGAGGTAGGCGGTGCAAGCTAGGAGCGGAGGCAGGCGGCAGCAAACACAGCGTGCAAAGGTGGCGGAGCGGAGGCGTGCAGTCGCGACGGTGGCGGTTCGGCGGAGGCAAGGGGAGGGTGGGTGAGGGCGGTAGAGGGCGGGGAGGGCGGCGGCAAGAGGCGGCGGCGGCCTATGAACAGTAGTTTCTTTGTTAGGGTTTAGAAGTTTAGTTTTGATTTCGGACTGTCCACGGACATTGCTCGGGCCCGACGGACAAGTCGGACATTAACTCGGTCGAACAAGTTTTGTCCGATAAAATTTCGGACAAACGCGGACAATAACTTGTCCGATGTCTGTCCGACCGATGCCCACCCCTACTCTCATCTTCCCTGTCAACAATGGCGATGCTGCACCCATGGGGAAGAGCCAAAACCCAATCTTGTTTAACTTCTTCTGAATTATACGGTAGTTAAACTTGGAAAAGGAATTTCAAATTATGCGCATTTTTTAAACTTCTCATTTATTTTCACATTAAATTAAATTAAATCATTTCACAGTAAAAATAATCCCCATTTCACCAATATGGTGTAGATGGGGCCAAATTAATTGTCCACTGCTAGCTAGCTGCAAGGCCCCTAAATAAAAAGAAAATAAAGTTCATGAATCCAAACCTTGACCGTCTATCGTTTCATTATTTCTTGTCATCGGTCGGACATATGTGTATATATATATATATATACAAAATTGCTCTTGTGCGCTGCATGAAAATGCAACGCATTAGCAGGGCATCAAGTTTGGGCCGTTGGATGAAAATCCAACGGCCCGGATTTGGTTTTTTTTTAACCCTTTCCTCCTCCTACCCTGTTCACGCCGCCCCCTCGGCGCCGCCCCACCCCGGTCGGCTCCCCTCGCCCCCACCAACAGCCACGGCAGCAGGGGTGGCGCGCCACCCGCGTTGCTCCCCACCCACGCGAGCCCCGCCCCTCACGCCGGTTTTCGCCGCCCCATAGGCCGCACCCCACCCCGGCCCCCTTGCCGCCAGCCTTGCCACTCCCCCTCCCCCTCCCCCCCCGCCCCCCGCGGGCCCGCCCGTAGCCGTCCCCCACCGCCCCCGCAAGGAGCCGCTGCGGTCCCCCTCCCCGCGTTGCTCCTCCCCGCTCACGACCGCCCTCGCCCGGCCGGCACTGCCCGTTTTCCAACAAGCCCATCCAGCCCCGAGGCGGCGGCAAGGTCGCCGGCTGGGGTAGCATGCCAAAACAAAGGGAAGAAACAGGGGAGGGTATTTTGGTAATAAAAATTTTACTTGATCGAACTCGAGTTAATATTACAAAATAAATTAAAAAAATAAAATAGTTTTATAATAAAAATTTTATTCGATCCCGACTCGAGGTAAAATAATTTATTACGGAACTATTTTATTTTTTTAATTTATTTTGTAATAAAAATTTTGTTTTATATTTTTTTAAATTTATTCCATAATATTGACTCAAGTCAAATCAAATTAAGTTTTTATTATGAAATTATTTTATTTTTTTAATTTATTTTGTAATAAAAACTTGATTCGAGTCGAGATCGAGTCAAGTTTTTATAACGGAATTATTTTTATTTTTTAATCAAAACATGAATCGGTCCCCCGGCCTACCGCCGCGCCCCCCCCCCCCACCCCCCCACCCCCTAAGCACCCAGGGGAAGGGGTGGGGTAATATCGTAATAAAAATTTTATTCGGTCATGACTCATATTTTTATTACGAAATAAATTTTAAAAAATAAAATATTTCCATAATAAAAACTTAACTCGGTCATGAATTAAGTCAATATTAAGAAATAAATTTTAAAAAAATAAAATAATTTCGTAATAAAAATTTGACTCGATCGTGAATCAAGTCAATTTTAAGAAATAATTTTTTTTAAAAAATAAAATAATTTTATAATAAAAATTTGATTCTGTCCTTAACAGAACTGGGTTAAGTTTTTATTACAAAATTATTTTATATTTTTTAAAATTTATTTCATAATATTAACTTGAGTCACGATCGATCACATGCAAGAGTGAGTCAAGTTTTTATTTTATAGTTTTGTAGTTTTAAAAAAATTTAAAAATCAATTTTGTAATATTGACTCAAGCAGGAGCGAGTCAAGTTTTTATTTTATAATATTTTATTTTTAAAAAATATTTTTAATATTTATTTCGTAATATTGACTCGAGAGCGAGTCAAATTTTTATTACGAAATTGCCATCGCCCTCTCCTCCCGCTAGCCCCCCTTTATTTTTCGCTGCACCGTCGGCGGTGCTGCACATGACATCGGTGCACGGTTGTGGCGAAACGGGCGGAGAGGGGAGGGAAACGAGGCGGCAGGGGAGAAGGCACGGGGCGGGGGGCAGGGGGTGGCAGGAGGTGAGGCAGGGGGCCTAGGCCGTGGAGGGTAGGGGAGGTGGGTGTGGGGGGACGGGGGCAGGGTGTTGGTGGCGGCAGGGAGGCAGTCGGCAAGCGGCGGCGTCGACGGGGAGCAACTCAAAATTTTATTTTATGTTATTTTATTTTTAAAATTTTATTTCATAAAATTGACTCGAGTGAGGAGCGAGTCAAGTTTTTATTTTATTATATTTTATTTTTAAAATTTATTTCGTAAATTTGACTCGAGTCGGGAATGTGTCAAATTTTTATTACGAAATTGCCATCGCTCCTTCCTTCCCCGTGCGTTTTGTCATGCCACCGCCGGCGCTGATGCAGGTGACGACAGCGTGGAGGTGGCTAGGGCAGCAGACGGCGGGGAGGAGCTTGGTCGACGGGTAGGGCGGTGGCGGGGGTGGGGGTGAAACGGGCGGTGCGGAAACAGGGCAGGGGTGAGCGGGGCCACCGGCGGGGGTGGGCGAAACAGGCAGCGGGGGGAGGGGTGGGGGAACATAGGGCAGATGGGGGAGGGTTGCGGACAGGTGGCGGGGGGGGCGGGGGTGGGGGAACACAGGGCAGATGGGGGAGGGCTGCGGACAGGTGGCGGGCGGGGGCGAGGCGGCGGAGGGGGCAGGGGGAAACAGGGCAGGTTGGGAGGAAGGTTGCGGGCGGGGGAAACAGGGCAGGTGGGGGAGGGCTGCGGGGGAGGCGGGACGGGGCCAGGGTCGGCTGGGGGCAGGGCGGCGCCTAGGGGGCGGCGTGAATAGGGGAGGAGGAGAGGGTAAAGAAAACAACATCCGGGCCGTTGGATTTCATCCAACGGTCCGGACTTGTTGCGCTGCCAGTGCACTGCATTTTCATTTGACTAACCATCTATTATTAGACTCACCATCTATTATTATATCTAGAAATTTGATCTTGTTTAGAGATAGAAAAATTAAATTTGTCATTGAATAAAATAGTCTTTGTTCATCTATTTTCAGTGATTCACATGTGAGATAAAGATATACTCATATGTCTTGGGTAACTGTTAAGGGCGAAATTTAAAGTATCATTTTGTGCTTACAATTTTATAAAGATATAGAAGTTGGTATGAGTGATAAGTTTACGGTGAATTGAAACATTATCATGAATAATTAATTCCCGTGGTTAATGATCTAAATGTGCAATTCATAGGTAGAAGTTATCACGTTACTCATATAGAGCACTAGGTGAAATTGAAAATGCTAGGTATGTCGTCTTGAAGTTAATATCTAATTTTAATATTGCATGTTAGATTAATTCAATCATAATTCATAATTAAATCACTCTTTAAATTTGCTTTCATTTAAGTATAATTAATTAAATTAGTTTTGGTAATTAAGAATTTCTACTACTAATTCCTGTGGACGATACTTTCTTATCACTTTTTTACTTGATTCGGCACATGCACTTGCATTAAAATTTCCACATCAAGTTTTTGGCGTTGTTGCCGGGAATGTCACGGAATCCTAGCGCTCAAGCACTCTCCTCTTGGTTACAGTTTCTAGGTTACGCTTTTGGACCGATTTTGCCCCTAATTCATTCCAAATCGTCTTCTTACGCTTAAACCCTGCTAGATCAACATTAATTACCACTTTTTACACAAAAATTACAATTATTTCTCGCATTATTAATAATATCTAAGAAACTTTTAAACTAATAAAATTGAAATAAAAATCACTCGAAACATGACAAAAACTCAATATAAAATGCGAAGAATAATAACTCTTTTAAAGAGTTATCACGAATTTATTGCTACTACAAAAGCTTACAAAGAGATACTATAGACAAAAAGATTTTTGAATGAAATTGATGTTAAACAAGAGAGATACATTGTATACTATGATAGCCAGAGTGCAACTCATCTGAGTAAGAATTCAAGTTTTCATTAAAAGAGCAAACATATTTATGTGAGATATCACCGAGTAAGAGATGTATTGGAAAGTAAACTCTTTGAGCTAATTAAAATTCATACTAAAAGGAATGTTTAGACATGATGACTAAAGTTGTGTCAAACGAGAAATATGTTTACTACAGGAATGAAGCACGAATAGATGGAGCTTCTCATGCTGGCTAGAAGTATTTCATGGAGTCAGTAAGGGGAAGTTTGTTAAGTTATCACTCCTCCCTAAATACATAAAGATGCAACCCTATTTTGGGCAAAATCAAAGATTTTTTCAAAAACGTGTTTTACGTCGTGTGAAGGGAATAAAAGCAATGACCGACATTTCTCTTCTTTGGTGGAGAAAAAGGCCATGAAGAGAAGGAAAAAATTGTGTGGATTGAAGAAAGGTAAATGTTTTGCTGAAATTCGTCTTCCGGTCGTCAATAGTAACTTCGCTAAGTTCTTATATTATAATATTCTTCCGTTATGATTTTCAGCGACTTGTACCAATTTTGTAGAAATTACAATAAATTGTTAATTAGGAGTTTATTTTGCCGTGGATATTTTCTACATCAAGTTGTGATATAGTGAATTTGGTTAGGCCATATTGCCCTATGGTTTTTCCCAAATTTAGAGTTTTCCACATAAAATTTATTTTGTCTATTTTGGAAGGTATTCATATCAGCCCGTGTCATTTCGATTAGTACTTTTCATCCTTATGTGTTGAAATGGGGATTTAAATGTTTGGTTAATCCCAACAAGATTATTTTTAGCACGAAGAACACTATGGAATTTTTTATAGGTTGAGCATGTAATTCGAGAGCAGAACATCATGGTGGCTAATGAAATTATCATACTGTTCTGCGATCTTGTGGTTGTCCGCAATGCCCATCATTGCCAAACAGAGGTAGCAACTGTATTCTTTACTGCAACACCACCATATTATGAATCATGGTTCTGCTGTGTCATTTCTGATATCAATATCCAAGTGATGACAAATACTATTTTGTTAAAATTCTAGGTCTTGTCCTGCGGATCTAAAGGAAGGTATCTCGAGTTTAATATTTGCGGCTTCACGGTGCTCAGATATTCCAGAATTACAGCAGTAAAACCCACGATTCGAGTTAGGGTTTTATATTCAGAACCGGTCGGGTCGACCGTTATTTTTTCGAGTTGAGTCAGTTTCAGGACACGTGTACCGAGCCAATGCCAGTCGCGTGTATGAGCTATGAGGGTCATGCGTACCCAAGTATATGATGATAACGTCATGAACACAGCAGAACAGAATGAGTTATCAGATATATGAGAGTATGCCAGTAATTTTTTTTATTATTTTTATATATAATGGATCGTAAAATTAGTATTAGGCCGTTTACCGCGTTAGGACGCGTTCGGGCAGTCTGGGTGGGTTGATAGTTCTAGACCATATCATTATGATTTTTTTGTGTGTTGTTTGATTTTACGGGATTTTTCCCGATTTTTATGAATTTTTTTAGGATTTAATACGACTTAGTTATTATACTTGACTCGAGCCGGAGACGAGTCAAGTATTATTTACGAAACTGCCACCAGCCCTTTTCTTCCTCTTCCCCGACCTTTCTTCCCCAAAACGTTGCCGCGCGCCGCCCCTGTTCGCGCGCCACCGCCGCCGCTGTCGGCGCCGCCCGGCCGTCGACCGACGCCGCCCAGCTCGGCGACGACGTCGCCCCGCCGCCCCGACCAGGCCCGGCCACCATCGGGCCGCCGCGACGCCGGAATCGCCACGCCTAGCGCCGCGGCTGCGTTTGGTCGCGTCGCCGATTCGGTCGCCGGCGACCGTCGCAGCCGTCATCCAGTGGTCGCCTCAGCACCACCGACCACCCAGCGACCCTCCCCGACCGGAACGGAGGCCATCGCCGCCGTGGCCGGCCGGATCTAGCGACCCAACGCCGCGGCCCTGTTTTAGTCATTTTCCGGCGAGCCACCACCTTCGTTGGCCGCGTCGACCTCGTAGAGGAGTCAGGCTCGCCGAGCCGGTTCCGAGGGTACCCTACATGACCCCTATCCAGCTAGTAGATACCACCGGCAATAGTCGCCGGAAAACCACCGGAAGTCGCCGGAAAACCGCCCGCAACTGCCGGGAAACCGCCGGAAATCGGAATTTCTGGAATTCGCCGGAATTCACCGGATCTTCCGCGGGGCTCACCCGGTGGAGCCCGATCGAGCTTCGGACGCCGAGGAGCGCCGAATTCGAGCTTCGAGGCGCGCGACGGAACCCTAACCGTCGCCGATTGCCGACGACGTGAGGTATAATTACCTCCGATTTGATTATTTAAAGTTGATAATGATTGTTAGCACAGCATGCTAGGATTTATGATGTGATTGATAGTGAATGGAGGTTAAGTGATTTAATGAAGTAAGTAAATTGAGCATGATAATCGAGTAATGTAACTTAGGAAAAATACAATAAAATTGGTAGGAATAGGATGAGTAGAATTATTTTCATATTTATGATTAGTGATGTGATTAATGTTTAATGATGGATGAAACGATGAGTTGCATGATGAGATTAAGTGTGAGTGAAGAGTAAGCGACCTAATGAAGTAGATCAAGTCAGAGCACGATAAGTGACCACAACATAAGTTACAGACACGTAATAAAAATTAGTATGAATAGGATGAGCTAGGATTAATTAATTTTTATGATTTTCTGATTGTTATGTTGATGGATGCTTGCATTGTGATTGTGATGTTATTGAGTTTGATGCATCATTTAGTTAGCGGGCGTTAGTATTTAGTTTTGATATGTAGGTACGGAATAGGAGCTCGCCGCCTAGGCGCGATGACACGCTTGGAGCTTCTACCAGGTCCGTTTAGGACTCGTCTTGTTTTACGCTCTTCCATTGTATGTTTATTTTATTATTGCAGGGCGGGTTAAGTGGCGTTTTATCGGATCCCACTTAACTCGGGCCATTTAATCGAATATTTCCGGATTAATAACCCCTCGAGGATGAGATCCCTCGAGGATGATTTCGAAAACAAGATCCACCACAAGTTGCCTTCGGGCCTATTATATGAATCCCTTCCCAGGCCTATATATATAGTTTTATCGAGTTTTCAGTGAGACGAGAGATGGAGAAACCGACTGCACGTACCATGCAGAGGATGCCGTGACAGTCAAAGCGGGCTCTGGATTAGTGCCAGCGGACTGTTCCATTCCCGAGGGATCCTGACAACTCCGCGTTTGAGTTCCTCACACCCGGAGAACGTGGAGGTTTACGGGTACTGTTTAGTACAGCGCATGTCCGGACTTGTGGTTCAAAGGGTACTAAAGGCGACTGCCTGAGAGTACTCGGCCTTCGTGCTCAAGGCCAGGAGAAATATGGAGGTAAGGAGAGGGCTTAGGATAAAGTTTCACGAGAAGTACTGAAAAAGAAGTGCTGAGAGTAGCACAGTACCAGCAGCAGTAAGTTCGGGATGCTACCGGGTCTGCAGCCCAGTGGCTCCTCAGTAGTGCCCTTCAGAGTGTTCTTGAGGAAGTATATGTTTTCTTTCAGATGAGAGTTTGCTCTCATAGTCAGTTTGTTATAGTTATTTTATTTTCCGGACCAGTAACGCTTGTTACTGACGTTTTTCTTATATATATGTAGGTGATAAGCACGAGGTGGATGAGCCAGCTTGGACGGAGGAGCAATGAGGTCTTGTGCACACACATGTTAGATTTCTGAATGTTTAAATTTGTGTTATTATGTGATTATATTGTGAATGACATGTTCAAATGCATGAGACATGATAGAATGTGAAATGATCAGAGTAGCGCAGCGGAAGCGTGATGGGTTAGGACCCAAGGTTCAGAGAATGATGAATATAATAGATTAGAAGTACGTGTGAATGTTATTGTTGCTATACGTATATATGTTTGAAATATACGATTTTGACAGGGTGGCCCCTAATTGTATTTTTAGGGGAAATTCTGTCCCTTTTATTTTAGAATTTTTACTAATTTTGATTGTAATTGTTTGGTGTGAAATTTAGGTTGCATGTCATCCATGTAGTGTCATGTTAGGGTTTTATGAATTTATCCATGCATGGCACGTCGTATCTACATCTTAAGACGCCGAGATTGGATCCGTATGAGTTAGGTTCGGGTTAGCCAACCTAACCGGGGCCTGTAACATGCCGGTTCGGTTCATGAGCGTGAACCGGATTTGGGTGTTACAACAGCAACCATGTAAGATTTTACAGAAGAAATATGGAAAGGATTTTGTGACTGCTGCAATTGAACTTCATCCACACGGTAATATATATTTTGCTTATCAATCTTGTATTGTTCAAATAATGTTGGTCAGTATCCTTCTGGATTGATAGTTTCTTTTTATTTCAAATCTGATTTACTAGTAAAAAAAATTATTGCGTTTGTTTTCGATGAAGCTTATAGAAAAGTTGTCTGTACGAACTCCAAGTGGAGAAGTTAAACTAAAAATTATGAAGGAAAGAGCTAAGGAGTATAGAGTTGACTGGGATGCAAAAGACACAGATGAGGAGCTGCTCAAACCCCAGAGGAAAAGCAGGTACCATTGAGCTCTCTCTCTCTCTCTCTCTCTCTCTCTCTCTCTCTCTCGCATACATTGAGAAGTTTCCCGGATAAATAATCGCACATAGGAAAAATAGAAAACACTAATACCATGCATGGATTTGCAGGAAGGATCAAACACTTTTGTTAGTGCCATTAGTATGACATTAAAAACCTCTGCTTTAGAGCCAAATGAAGCAAGCAAAACGTACATTTTGTGGGTTTACTCAAAGTTCTAACTTGTCCAAGTTAGTATCTCTAGCAAATTGATCTTACTTGATTGAATTGTATCCATGATATTGTGAAATTGAGCTTCCCTAGTCCATATCTCAGTTATAAAATTTTGATTTTGTGAATATCACATGTAGAACCAGATTCTGTGAAGACAGAGAGAACAAAAACATTATGCAGTTCAAGGACCCAGCTTCGGCCGCAGATGCTGCTGCTGAGTCAGCACAGAGAGCCATTGCTGCTGCTCAAGCTGCTGCGGCATTCTCAGTTTAAGAGATCTCTAAAACATCTGCAAATTCTGGCAATCAATTTTTTGCGGGGTACTTCTCGGACAATCTTGAGGCTGATGCCGATGTTGGATTCCCGAGGCAGATGTTGAGATCCCAGGGTAATATTAATTCAAAGACTGTTGTAAAAGATGAGATGTTTCCTGCCAATTTCGATGATGATAAAAAAATAATAAGGCCTAGTTCTGGCATGTCCCCCCATGCCCAGGGCTCAATCAGACATAATATTTGATGATTCCTTCTATGGAATAGATTCTTCAGACTGATGAAGAGATTGATATGGAAAATCATACTAATAATGCTTCCAATGCCCCGCCAAGAAGACCTCCCCATTGCCAAAAGCTAGAAGAAGATTAGACATTTCTACTTCAAGCTCAAAAAATTCGGGTTCTCCAGCACATCCTAAATTGCCCGACTATGATGAAATTTCTGCAAGGTTTGAGGCTCTAAAACATGGGAGGACATAAATGCGTTCTGAAAGCAATATTCTGATATATATGTTCTGTGTCATTTCTTCGCACTGCTGTTTGTTCTCCTATGTATGAAAGTACTACAGTCATATCATATATGATTCTTTCCTCATTGTTCAATTTTTTAATTGCTTCAATGAAATAAAGAACTCAGATGTCATTTTACTTCATGGCTGCTGCTAATAAAACACATTTTAAATCTCTGGGGAAGATGGGCAACTGCCGTTTTACTTCTTCCTCTCACATCTAAGTTCCACAAGTTGCATGGATACCATTCGCTGTATGATATGCGTCATAATTCTTGCAAATGACAGTTTGGCTTCAAGTGATAGTCGAATATGGAAGAGAAGAGAGGCTGTGGACGGTAGAAGGACCCGGCCATGGACCATGGTCTTACTCGTGGCCTGTATTATTGGCTGGCTGTAAAGGAAGATCTCTGGTCATGGTCGACCACCAGTTGCGGGGTTATGATTGATGTCGGTGATGGGCATTTTGGTCTGCTAGAGTTAAATCACCCTAAGCGTTGGGTAGTTAGGTTCCTTGGACAAGGGTAGGAGTCCTTAATTGTGGGTGGCCATGTCCAACTACTGATGAGCACTATAAAATCACTTATGTTAAAAAATATTTGAATAAATAAATGTTGCCATAATAATTTGGAATTGAACTATAAAAATATCACTAATATCATTAATTTATAATTCTTGTCAATGTCTTAGTCAATCATTGATTAGTTAGATGAAGAAATCATTATTTGGTCAGAAATCGGTTAGTCCAATTCGTTCACACATATTTTAGACGTGGGTTAGACACAATCGTTTGACCGTCTACGCCTATCCAAGTGTAGGTTACAATAACAAATTGGTAAGGGTGCTTTATTGTCAAAGAGTTGAACTAATTGAAATCTCCAATCAAATTTAATACATCTTGAAAAAGAACTAAATAAGGATTCCAACCAAATGATTATAATTTCGACAACAATCTCGGTCAGTAGGCTTTGTTTCATCCGCTTATAAAACCATGCATCATATATCTCGTAGATTGTTCATGCACCAGTATAAAAATTAAATTAAATCATTTTACGGTAAAAGTAATCCTCCTTTCACCGATAGGGCGTACATGGGGCCAAATTGAGTGTCCACTACTAGTTAGCTTTAGGGCCCTTAAATAAAAAAGAAAATAAAGGTCATGAATCCATACTTTTTACTTTTTTGAATGAATCCAAGTAGTAGATATGGCCTACACCATCCCCGATTTAATGGATGAAGCAGACCATCCAAAGTTGATTTTTCCGGTGGGTCTTTCTATCTTTCTTTCTAGAGGGGATTATGGAATAGTCTGTGATTTGATTAAGAGCATCGCTACTATTAATGAATAATCCCCTAGTATAATTACGTTAATTAGAAGCAAGAAGTGTGTGTAGGAGAGAAAGTTGACAGCCCTAATTGTAATTATATTTGTTCTTCCAAAAGTTTTGTAAATAAATATAGTTAAGAGTGTGATTTGATTACTATTACTGATTCATCAAATAATCAAGGTATATATGTTGCTTTCTTCTATTTGATCTTAACTGCAGCTTTAATTTAATTTGGGCCATATATTGATCTTAGCATAATTTTTTTAAAAAAAATCAGTCATATATTGGTTTTTATAAGTCAGCTGATTAAACCCTTATCCATAATTTAATTTATGTATAGTTGTAAATGATTTTTGGAACTTTTTTTTCTTTTTTAAATCTCTTTTGACCATTTGATGTGTTGGAGTTCCTTGACTGGCTCGATGCATGAGCAGGCCAAATAATATCAAATTGGGAGTTGGTGGTTAAATCCCAACGACCATTGTAAAGCTTCATCTAGATAAAAACACGTTTCAAGGAATAGCATCACAAGCATTCAAGTACTAAGCCTAAGTACACGACATCCTAACTGGGCAGATTCTAGTATTTCTGGGAAAACTCGAGTTCTTGGAGCATCTAGATCTGTCCTTCAACGATTTTCTTTGTCGGCGAAGTGCCAAAAGAAGGGCGTGTGGCAATGCAAGTGCGGTTTCAATCAGAGGCATTCGACGACTGAACTTGACAACTTGTCGAATCAAAGATACCACCAAACCGCACAACCAAATCAAAGAGGAAATTGTCGTTATCTATCTGCCCTATTCGAGGAATTATCGTTATCTATCTGTTCTATTCGAGGAAATGATCCATCTATAAAAGCAATAGCTTCCATACGATGATTGACATGAAAGGAGGTGTCTGTAGTTGATTTCTTTTTCTTTTTTCAAAGGAAAAAGAAAACAGTCCTCAAAAGCACAGCTTCAAGAAAATGGCATCTCATTCTGCTCATATCGTTCTCACTTTATCCTCCATGTATTCTATCGCAGCCGGACGTCTCATCAACTACAGACGCATTGAAACCGACCTACAAGCTCTGATTGAGTTCAAGGCACAGTTAAGCGACCCTTCCAAAGCTTTAAGCTCCTGGAATAACACTCTCCATTTCTGCGAATGGCGTGGGGTTGCCTGTGGACGGCGCCATACAAGAGTCACGAAGCTCCAGTTAGCAGAATTGAAGCTGCGGGGGCCGTTGTCACCCTTTGTAGGTAACCTCACATTTCTCTTAGTTCTCAACCTGGGTGAAAATTATTTTTATGGTCAGATTCCTCCCCAAATTGTCCCGCTTCCCCGTTTATGGTCCTTGAACCTTAGTTTCAATTCTTTCCGAGGTGAAATTCCACCTAACATGAGTGGGTCGCACAGGCTGGCTGTGGTACACTTGGCCAACAATAGATTGGAAGGGGAGATTTCACCAAGGTTGAGCTTGCTGCCCATCTTGCGGTTCTTGGGGTTGAGTCATAACAATCTAACAGGAAAAATTCCGGATTCCTTTGGAAACTTCTCAGTTAATCTGTGTCATCTTTCCATTGCCGGCAACAACCTATTCCAGACACTCTTGGCCGTATCCCGAGGCTAATTTTCCTCCAATTGATTCGTCTGTTTCTTGGCGACAATCATTTTGGTGGGCACCTTCCTCTGTCAATATCGAACTTACCAAAACCATTTGTGCGGCGAAATTCCGCCTCCATTATACAATCATTCGTCCCTTGGATACATCAATATGGCTGAAAATGGATTGAATGGAAGTTTACCCTCGGACATTGCAGTCCATCTTCCCAATCTGGTGTCAATTCTGTTTGGTTAATTGCGTTACGTCGTTGGTTAATTGCACTAGTTTGGTTCGTCTGTTTCTTGGCGACAATCATTTTGGTGGGCACCTTCCTCTGTCAATATCGAACTTATCAAATAGCCTAGCATGGTTGTCGTTGGGAGGAAATATGATATATGGAAGCTTTCCTCGTGGAATATCAGAAAAATACCCTAGTTTGATAATCTTCCACGTTGGGCACAACTTGATCAGTGGGTCCATTCCCTCAATTATAAGCAGGCTTCAACATTTGCAGGGATTGGGCCTCCATGAGAATAAACTTCATGGCGAAATTCCACTCTCCCTTGGAAACATGACCTCCCTCGTGGATCTCTTTTTAGGAGGAAACAGTTTACGAGGAGCCATCCCTCAAAGCTTTGGAAGTTTGACATATCTGCAACACGTTGATCTTTCTGCAAATCATCTAAGTGGGGCACTGCCACGCCAACTCCTCCTCCCCTCTTTACTTTACCTAAACATATCTTCCAATTTGTTGAATGGAATTTTACCTCCGGGAAACTGGGACAAAAATTCAATGGTGAAATCCCAACAACCATTGGGGAATGTTCTATGCTTGCAACGCTTCTTCTAGAGAAAACATGTTTCGGGGGCCTGTGCCACAATCCTTCACTGACCTCAAAGACATTCAAGTACTAAACCTTGCACACAACAACCAAACTGGACAGATTCCATTATTCCTCGGAAAACTTAAGTTCTTGGAATATCTAGATCTGTTCTTCAATGATTTTATAGGTGAAGTGCCAAAAGAAGGGGTGTTCACCAATACAAGTGCTGTTTCAATCAGAGGCAACAATAGGCTCTGTGGAGGAATTCAACGACTGAACTTGACAATGTGTCGAATCAAAGATACCAAAAGGCACAACCGATCTCATCATCCCCACGTTGCAGTTCTGGTAGTTCTAGGAATCATCGGAGCATTCATGGTATTAAGTTCCTCTTTATATGGGGTTTATCGCTGCTTGAGAAAGCCCGGACAGACAAGTCTTTATTCCACAAACCCCTTGCTTGTCCCCTTTCCAATCATATCATACTCAGAGCTGTTCACAGCAACCAACGGCTTCTCCTCCACCAACTTGATCGGTTCAGGTACATATGGAAGTGTGTATAAAGGATTCTTAGGAGGTAACCATGAACAAACTATAGCTGTAAAGGTATTCAACATTCAATATAAAGGAGCCTCTCTAAGAGTTTTAATGCCGAGTGAAAATTACTGAAGAACATTAGGCACCGAAATCTCCTCAAAATCAAGACGGCCTGTTCAAGCATCGACTTCAAAGGTGAAGAGTTCAAGGCTTTGGTATTTGATTATATGCCAAACGGGAATTTGGATCAATGGTTGCATCCAACTGGAAGTGATTATTTTCCTCGCTTAAGGAGATTGAGCCTGCTTCAAAGATTAAATATTGCTATTGATGTGGCATGTGCATTTGATTATCTTCATAGTGATTGCCTTGAAGAGCCAATTGTTCATCGAGACCTCAAGCCAAGCAATGTGCTGCTTGATGCAGACATGGTCGCCCATGTGGGTGACTTTGGTTTGTCCAAGTTCCTCCATGGAAATGCTCAAAATACAACCAGTACACTTGGAATAGGAACAGTAGAATATGCTGCACCAGGTAAGAAAATGTTATTGTACACATTCAATTTATTTTATACCTTATGAGCTTCATGTTTGCTATTGTCTCTTGCTGCAAGGTAGATACAGTTGAAATGTCTTCCACCAATAGGCGACAACATTTTGTTAGTGTATAGGAAAAATCAATATAATTCATTGCTTATTAGCTCTATTTACTACAATCAGCATCAATGTTTATTCATGTTAATTTTCATTAACATTTCCACTATAAGTTGCTACATGCAAAGTATTAGACTAATTTCACCATCTTAAATGACAGAATATGGATTGGGAGGGGTGGCCAGTACTGATGGGGATATTTACAGCTATGGCATTGTATTATCGGAGATGCTTACTGAAGTGAGACCAACAAATGAGAGGTTGAAAGATCACCTTGATCTTCATCAGTTTGTAAAATCTAATGCTCAACCAGAGCAGGTTTTGAAAATTATAGACCCTTCTCTGCTGTATGAAGCCGGCGAAATGCATGAAATCCAAAATCATGAAGCTGAACTTCAGATGTGCATCTTTTCCATGTTGGAAATTGGTGTTAACTGCTCCAAGCCTTCTCTCCGAGAAAGGAAAAAATGAAAGATGTTCTGACTGAACTTCGACACACAAGGGAGCGTATATGATTAATGGAATTGGCAATTAACTACATAAAGCTTTTGATATGAATGTAACCAAAACTAGATTCCATACAATATTTGTGATGAATATGTACCTTTTTTTCCAATGTATGTGCCTTGCGCACCCCAAACCAGTTGGTAAGTTAAAATTTATGAAATTGATTGCACTCCGTAGGGGAATGGGAGTTGAAAGAGCCTTCGATGTAGGAATCAAACACAAGACCTCCAACGATGCGCATTTAAGCCAGTAATAAGAAATATTAATAGTAGCAACAGATGTGAAATAAATAATCCCTGTCTGGGCTTCAAGTAATTTGAGCCACATTCAAACAAGTACATGGAAAGTGGACAAACAAGTGCATAAAAAAAAGTGCTATATAGTAGTGAGATTACAATGAAATCTAACAATACTTAAAAAAAAAGTGCTATAATATAATTTAATTCAAAGATATTAAATTATTATAATTTATATTATTATTTAAGAAGAATTTATCTATCAAATTTAAGTTTATCTATAATATAAAACGCATATGACATGACATTTTGCCTAGTTTTTTAATGGAATATCCTTACTTGTGCCCTTAGCCACTATTTATATAATTCATATTATCGAAAGTATATTATTTCACTTTTTTAATATATTATCTACCGGATAAGGCAAATTATTTATTTATCAAGGATCCATTTAGTTGGAATAAAAAAATGTAAAATATATAAAATTTTCTTAGGTATGATTTGTAAAAAATTAGTTATTATTATATAAATAGGAGATAAATTTTTCTATTGTGGGAACCACTTGTAGAAGTTTTACTTAAAAGTTACATCTTATTATAAAATACTTTAAAAATATGTAAAATTTTAACAATATTAATAATTTTGTCATGAACTACTATAAATAGATTTCATATATATAGAAAATCTACTATACGCTGCCTTAATTGGCAGCGCATAGGCAACTCATTGTATGTAGTCCGTTGGATCAAAATCCAACGGACCACATACAATAGCTCGTATTCCACCCCCTTTTCTTTTCTTCCCCCCCTCCCCGACGGTTTCCGCCGCCACCCTGACCCTGGCTTCGCCCTACCCCCGGCCGCGCCCCGCCCCGGTCCATCCCCAGACCTGACCCTGCCTGCAGCCACCGTCCCCCATCGCCCCCACTAGCAGCCGCGGCAACCCCCCTTGGGTTGCTCCGCCCCCATAACCCCGACCGTCACCTTCCTTCCCTGCCCCAGCCCGCAGCCGCATTCCCCACCTACCCTGGGCGCCACCTTCCACCACCCTCCCCAACCCCGCCGGCACAGCGGTCCTTCCGCCTCCATTATACAATCATTCGTCCCTTGGATACATCAATATGGCTGAAAATGGATTGAATGGAAGTTTACCCTCGGACATTGCAGTCCATCTTCCCAATCTGGTGTCAATTCTGTTTGGTTAATTGCGTTACGTCGTTGGTTAATTGCACTAGTTTGGTTCGTCTGTTTCTTGGCGACAATCATTTTGGTGGGCACCTTCCTCTGTCAATATCGAACTTATCAAATAGCCTAGCATGGTTGTCGTTGGGAGGAAATATGATATATGGAAGCTTTCCTCGTGGAATATCAGAAAAATACCCTAGTTTGATAATCTTCCACGTTGGGCACAACTTGATCAGTGGGTCCATTCCCTCAATTATAAGCAGGCTTCAACATTTGCAGGGATTGGGCCTCCATGAGAATAAACTTCATGGCGAAATTCCACTCTCCCTTGGAAACATGACCTCCCTCGTGGATCTCTTTTTAGGAGGAAACAGTTTACGAGGAGCCATCCCTCAAAGCTTTGGAAGTTTGACATATCTGCAACACGTTGATCTTTCTGCAAATCATCTAAGTGGGGCACTGCCACGCCAACTCCTCCTCCCCTCTTTACTTTACCTAAACATATCTTCCAATTTGTTGAATGGAATTTTACCTCCGGGAAACTGGGACAAAAATTCAATGGTGAAATCCCAACAACCATTGGGGAATGTTCTATGCTTGCAACGCTTCTTCTAGAGAAAACATGTTTCGGGGGCCTGTGCCACAATCCTTCACTGACCTCAAAGACATTCAAGTACTAAACCTTGCACACAACAACCAAACTGGACAGATTCCATTATTCCTCGGAAAACTTAAGTTCTTGGAATATCTAGATCTGTTCTTCAATGATTTTATAGGTGAAGTGCCAAAAGAAGGGGTGTTCACCAATACAAGTGCTGTTTCAATCAGAGGCAACAATAGGCTCTGTGGAGGAATTCAACGACTGAACTTGACAATGTGTCGAATCAAAGATACCAAAAGGCACAACCGATCTCATCATCCCCACGTTGCAGTTCTGGTAGTTCTAGGAATCATCGGAGCATTCATGGTATTAAGTTCCTCTTTATATGGGGTTTATCGCTGCTTGAGAAAGCCCGGACAGACAAGTCTTTATTCCACAAACCCCTTGCTTGTCCCCTTTCCAATCATATCATACTCAGAGCTGTTCACAGCAACCAACGGCTTCTCCTCCACCAACTTGATCGGTTCAGGTACATATGGAAGTGTGTATAAAGGATTCTTAGGAGGTAACCATGAACAAACTATAGCTGTAAAGGTATTCAACATTCAATATAAAGGAGCCTCTCTAAGAGTTTTAATGCCGAGTGAAAATTACTGAAGAACATTAGGCACCGAAATCTCCTCAAAATCAAGACGGCCTGTTCAAGCATCGACTTCAAAGGTGAAGAGTTCAAGGCTTTGGTATTTGATTATATGCCAAACGGGAATTTGGATCAATGGTTGCATCCAACTGGAAGTGATTATTTTCCTCGCTTAAGGAGATTGAGCCTGCTTCAAAGATTAAATATTGCTATTGATGTGGCATGTGCATTTGATTATCTTCATAGTGATTGCCTTGAAGAGCCAATTGTTCATCGAGACCTCAAGCCAAGCAATGTGCTGCTTGATGCAGACATGGTCGCCCATGTGGGTGACTTTGGTTTGTCCAAGTTCCTCCATGGAAATGCTCAAAATACAACCAGTACACTTGGAATAGGAACAGTAGAATATGCTGCACCAGGTAAGAAAATGTTATTGTACACATTCAATTTATTTTATACCTTATGAGCTTCATGTTTGCTATTGTCTCTTGCTGCAAGGTAGATACAGTTGAAATGTCTTCCACCAATAGGCGACAACATTTTGTTAGTGTATAGGAAAAATCAATATAATTCATTGCTTATTAGCTCTATTTACTACAATCAGCATCAATGTTTATTCATGTTAATTTTCATTAACATTTCCACTATAAGTTGCTACATGCAAAGTATTAGACTAATTTCACCATCTTAAATGACAGAATATGGATTGGGAGGGGTGGCCAGTACTGATGGGGATATTTACAGCTATGGCATTGTATTATCGGAGATGCTTACTGAAGTGAGACCAACAAATGAGAGGTTGAAAGATCACCTTGATCTTCATCAGTTTGTAAAATCTAATGCTCAACCAGAGCAGGTTTTGAAAATTATAGACCCTTCTCTGCTGTATGAAGCCGGCGAAATGCATGAAATCCAAAATCATGAAGCTGAACTTCAGATGTGCATCTTTTCCATGTTGGAAATTGGTGTTAACTGCTCCAAGCCTTCTCTCCGAGAAAGGAAAAAAATGAAAGATGTTCTGACTGAACTTCGACACACAAGGGAGCGTATATGATTAATGGAATTGGCAATTAACTACATAAAGCTTTTGATATGAATGTAACCAAAACTAGATTCCATACAATATTTGTGATGAATATGTACCTTTTTTTCCAATGTATGTGCCTTGCGCACCCCAAACCAGTTGGTAAGTTAAAATTTATGAAATTGATTGCACTCCGTAGGGGAATGGGAGTTGAAAGAGCCTTCGATGTAGGAATCAAACACAAGACCTCCAACGATGCGTATTTAAGCCAGTAATAAGAAATATTAATAGTAGCAACAGATGTGAAATAAATAATCCCTGTCTGGGCTTCAAGTAATTTGAGCCACATTCAAACAAGTACATGGAAAGTGGACAAACAAGTGCATAAAAAAAAAGTGCTATATAGTAGTGAGATTACAATGAAATCTAACAATACTTAAAAAAAAGTGCTATAATATAATTTAATTCAAAGATATTAAATTATTATAATTTATATTATTATTTAAGAAGAATTTATCTATCAAATTTAAGTTTATCTATAATATAAAACGCATATGACATGACATTTTGCCTAGTTTTTTAATGGAATATCCTTACTTGTGCCCTTAGCCACTATTTATATAATTCATATTATCGAAAGTATATTATTTCACTTTTTTTAATATATTATCTACCGGATAAGGCAAATTATTTATTTATCAAGGATCCATTTAGTTGGAATAAAAAAATGTAAAATATATAAAATTTTCTTAGGTATGATTTGTAAAAAATTAGTTATTATTATATAAATAGGAGATAAATTTTTCTATTGTGGGAACCACTTGTAGAAGTTTTACTTAAAAGTTACATCTTATTATAAAATACTTTAAAAATATGTAAAATTTTAACAATATTAATAATTTTGTCATGAACTACTATAAATAGATTTCATATATATAGAAAATCTACTATACGCTGCCTTAATTGGCAGCGCATAGGCTAACTCATTGTATGTAGTCCGTTGGATCAAAATCCAACGGACCACATACAATAGCTCGTATTCCACCCCCTTTTCTTTTCTTCCCCCCCTCCCCGACGGTTTCCGCCGCCACCCTGACCCTGGCTTCGCCCTACCCCCGGCCGCGCCCCGCCCGGTCCATCCCCAGACTGACCCTGCCTGCAGCCACCGTCCCCCATCGCCCCCACTAGCAGCCGCGGCAACCCCCTTGGGTTGCTCCGCCCCCATAACCCCCGACCGTCACCTTCCTTCCCTGCCCCAGCCCGCAGCCGCATTCCCCACCTACCCTGGGCGCCACCTTCCACCACCCTCCCCAACCCCG